>PVQB02000007.1:0-118687 GCA_002980475.2 Fusarium beomiforme | reverse complement strand
TGATCCACAAGCTTATCGTGCACGTTATATGATCTTAAAAACCAAGGAATAATAGGAATAATACTATACTCATTAGCTCGAGCCGGAGAGAGGGCCAACTAAGCAAGCTTAGTTGGGCACAAAAAGGTAGGACAACCCCGCTCGGCCGACTGTTGCGAATTTCATTGATTTTATGTATAAAATCAACACAAATCTAGATGCCAATTAGTAATAAGAGTAGTATTTTTGTCCAAGTGCATTATGCCTTCAAATCCTAACCTTAAGGCTGTCCAGGCAGTGGTCCTTTCGCGCTAAAGACTCTTACAGGGACTCTTTCATGATGCTTCTAACGGGCGAAAGAAGGCTCTCACTGTACGCGATGCTGAACGTCAATATCCGGGCCCTAAGAAGTCATCTTTTGTACGTATCATTAAGACGCTTAAAGAGGCCAAAACTCTCGATTATGAGCAGGTTGTTCAGTCAAACTTCTTGAATCTTAATTGAACGAGTAACAGCATACTTTATCTACTCTGCGGCATTTATGTTAGCTTCCTGCTGGTTGAGATAACTGCCGACCTCTCTTGTTACCGAGAGCCGTAAAAAACTCTCGTAATAGTGGCGATGTAATTTATTTCATACAAGCTATAATGACTTACGGCCAACCTTTCCTATATTTAAAGAGAAGGTGCCTACTTAATCTTAATTAACCTTAAAACTTATAATAGCGTTGAACTCTACATATTATTACACCGAGAGTATAGATTAGAAAAGTTTTATATATATTATTTTCATTAACTATATAATATAAATATGATAAGCAACTATTACTTAACGTCTTAAATTCCCTTCTATATATTACTAATAACTAAACTTGTTAAACTCATTTCTTATCCCCCTCTCTCTACTTAACTTATCATAAATCTATCCTTTCTATCATTTCTATCTCAGCCTTATGGCGTCTTTAAAATTCCCTCGATATTTGGCAATCTTCTGTCTTCTCTTTGCCTTTGGCTTAGCAAGACCCCTTGAAGCAAGTGGCTCTCTTCAACCTCGGCAAACTGTTTGTCGCATTGGATTTGGCTGTTTAGGTTTTGGTGTTTCTGGCTGGAATTCCTTTTCGCTTGATATTCCCGCTGCCGATGATCCTCACACCCACGAAGCTACCTCTACGGGGCGAGTGACGCAAGCAACTATTTGGAACAGGTCAGATGGCACGGCTTTCCTCGCCATTACCGTAGTTGAGGGTTACAGACCACCACCTGGCCAATAGGTTGAGGTACAGGCATTTATTGGGTCAAACAGGATCACTCTCAACAACGACGAGGTGCACGAACTGCTTGCAGCATCCGCAGTTGTTCCGGCGAACATGATTAGTACGGCGAGATCTTCAATGTCTAGACCTGCGATTACGATCAAATGGAGGATTGTCTAATCGTGGCATGAGGTGTACTGCCCCAGTTCTATTCCTTTCAAACTGTTGATAGTCGGGCGGTAGCCCCTTCGCCAACGGGCCAATGGGTCTTTTCTTGGAGATGTGGATGAGTGGATGGACAGAGATTATGGTATTTTGCTGAAATGGCTGTGAAGGAAGATTGGAGATTGCTTGAGGGGAGGATTATGGGGGGCGGGTTATGGCCAATCACTAGGCTGCAAAGAAGTGGGTTTTGCTTTCGTTCGACGATTTTTTCCCTTACACTTCAGTCAATCACAAGCTGTTGGACCTTTTTTTCCCTTCCCCGACCAGTTAGTTAGCTAGGCACATATGGTCACACTGTTCCTAATAGAGGCCTCACGCAAATCAGGCTGATAAGAAGGGGCATAAACACAACGTCTCAAGGCTGCTTGTGATTTTGCTTGCGTAATAAGTGACTCAAGTTATGTGATGATTACTTGAGCTCAACACGAATCACCTGTCAGCGGGCAGGGATGGCTCGGGGATTAAAAGCCATAAGGCTGTTCACTCGACCAAAATCCTTACATGGAACTTTCTTAGCTCTATGCTATTCCCAAGATGGGTAAGGCAAGGCACATTCAAGTTCTGACTTGCCTAAAAAGGACAAGTGTCTTAGTATCAAGTAGGCTGAACTTCCATGCATTACCGAAGTACCCTTTCAGCTGTGGCATTGATGTGACATGTTGAAAAGCGGTGGAGTCGGCAGATCCGATATATAAGAAGACAGATAAACTTCTCGAGGCGGCTTCCACTATTCATTATCATATTCATTCTTCCCTCTTTCACCTTTCCACTTCACCACCTGTCAAGCAGTCGCCATGTCATACCAACAAGGATACGGACAGCCCCAACAGGCAATGCATGGTCCCAGCAATGACCGGGGTGCCTTTCCGGGCGGTAGCTACAGCATCGCTCACCGTGATACCAACGCCGTCCTCAATGTTGACCTCCAACAAGGAGCCGTGGTCCGTTCCAAGTCCGGTGCCATGATTCACATGTCGGGCAGCATCGAGTTAGCAGGAAAGTCCAAGTTCTCTATAGGAAAGCTCTTCACAGGCGGCAACATGTTTGAATCAACATATACTGGTCCAGGCCGCGTCGCTCTCGGCCCAACACTGTTTGGAGATATTATTACTCTGCATCTCGATGGCCATCAGTCTTGGACTATCGGCAGGGACGCATTCCTCGCCTGCACTTCCGAAGTTACCAAGAAGAGGGAGACTCAAGGGATCGGCAAGGCGTTGTTTTCGGGAGAGGATCTCTTTGTGTTCCGTCTTGAGGGTCAAGGCATCATATGGCTGACGAGCTTTGGTGCTGTCGATCGACTAGATGTAAGTTTTCCTAAACATTTTACTATGCCGACACGACTAATTTATAACCAACAGCTACGACCTGGAGAGGAGCATATTGTGGATAACGGCCATCTCGTGGCTTGGAGCTGCAAGTACTCTATCGAAAAGGCAGGTGGAGGAGCTATGACTGGTTTGAAGACGGGCGAGGGCCTGGTATGCCGCTTTACTGGCCCAGGCTCGGTTTATGTACAGACGCGAAACATGGACGAGTTCCAATCTTTTATCAAGGCCACTGCGGCCTAAGTATCGCTACATTAAGAAATACAAGCCGGCATGAGTCTTCCTCCAGATTCCGATAAATTACACCCAAAGTGACAATGCCATGATATCAGAAGTTGAAGGGATTCTCCACAGAGGTAAGTTCCCTTCATCTATGATGATAAAGGCCAATTTTACTCTAATTATGTGTAGGCTTATATACTTCTAGCCACAGGTCTCAGCTAAAAACACATCTCTTTTATGTCTGAGAAAGTCCCTATCCTACCTGGACATTTCTACTGGTATGAATACATGTTAGACAATCTCTCAGATCAGATTCCTTTAACAATGACCGTTGAGAGCCAGTATTAATTGGATAGACGGAGATGTGATATTAAAAGACTGCATGTATTGAGAGGCAATTCCAAGGGATATGGTACAGTGCTAGTAGTATCTTTTCAAAGCTTAACCCTGCCATACCATTCGCCCTTGACTTGACAGCAGTAGATGGTTCAGGTATTCATAGTTCACATAACCCTTGGACATCCAGTCCCCACTAAAGAGTAACCATATCAGTCAGCGCACTTGATGATGTTGTCTGTTAAGTATTAGCATTAAGTAACATGGAAACAAACTTGTGTCATACTCTCGGCGTCAACCATGCAGTCGTCCTTGGTCCAGTAGATATCGCCATAGTACCTTGGCCAAGTGACCGTGGCGAGAGTTGGGTTGGCATCCAGCTTGCAAAGGATTTGAGCTGAATCGCCATTGATTGAATAAGGGCCATCGCTCGCGCAAACCTTGTGCGTGCCGCCAACCATGATGCAGCCGATATCAACATGCTAGTAGCTATTAGAGAAAACCGGTCACATGAGCAGAACCAACGCTTACCAGTTTGGTAGCAAGACCAGTAGCAGCCATGGCTGTAACAACGACGAGGTTCTTGACGAGCATTTTGGAATGAAGTGTAGATTGAAGACTGGAAAAAATGAGGTTGAAGTTATCTTGTAAGTTTGGAGATTGGTAAAGGTGTTGATAGATCCGAAAAGAAAGAAATAATAGAGAATGAAGGGTGCCTTTTATATCTATTATTTGGGCAAGACCATGATCCTTTCGTGTACTATAGCTGCGTCACATTACAGAATAAAGCACTTACAACTACACTCCAAAACAGCACACTGATTGTAAAGCCATGAGTCAATCCAAGTCCATACTTGTACCTTTTGGGCAGTTTTTCATAAGTAAGTACGTCAACATTAGCGCGTGCTTGTATGATGCAATAGTGTAAGAAGAATGCCAAGGCACTGATGCAGCGATGCTTGACATGGAGAGGACTAGCAAGCTTCTGATGATGTACCATTAGGTGATCAGGCACTGGCGATGCAGCAGACAAGGACAAGCTAAGGGTCCCATAAGCGCGCATTGGCATCGGAATCCCGTTCGCAAAGGGATCCGCTAGGATTCAAAGGATTCAACGAGTTGCTAGGCTTAGACGACGATCTCTCCCCGCACGGTACTTTGGAGACAGGCAAGGAAGTGATATTGTTGGACTATTTTAACATTACCTCTATTTTAAACTCTAATATTCCTACAATTAACTTAAAAAGCATCTGCCTAATAGATATACAACATTGTAGCTGCTTTTACTTTAGTGCTTACAGCCTTGTGTTCACAAAGAGGAGAGGCTAATATATTTCCTCTACGTCATAAATATACATCAGTCTCTATGCCAACCTTAAGAGCAAGTTACTAGCATAAGGTATAAAGTAGTTATAATGTCGGAATTCCGTTGTGGCAAGGTTATAGTTTGTCTGGAAAACTCAGAAATCTATAGAATAACCTCCCTAGTTTAATACTTTTAACTTGCAACATAAATACAGATATTTCACATTAAATGGATTGAATCAAGGTTCTAATGACGTCAGCATCTCTCCAAAGCTCAATCCTATAATTCTTTCGACAGTGAATGTTTCAAAGAAGTTGTAATTATTACTGCACCCCAATTATCAGCGCAGGCAGCTTATAATAGTCCCCAATATACCATTCCAGCCTCAACACCAAACAATCACTGCATGACAGACTGGCTGACATCATGCCCTGTGTTATATCATCCTTCAATACGTATCCAAGTCCGAACGCACAGTTGCATGCTGTATGTCTATCAAACATGATGCAAAACCCTCACATGATTGTGTCTCGAAGAGCGGAGGCTGCTAATCAGGACGCGTCATATTGCAAATAATCTGTTAGCACATTCCGAGTCCGAGGGCAGACTTGCATGAGATCTTCAGACTATCAAATAGGATGAAAATCCCTCAAAAGATCGTCTCTCAAGAGCCAAAGCGGCCGACTTAGATTCGCCACATCACAGATCGTATGATACAGCCTTTGGTTAGTCTCAAGCCGTTTTGTTATGACTTGGCTTTGGGCTATAAAGTATGCAAGCAAGCCTTTGCTGGGGACTTGGTTCTCACTTGGGAATCAGCAACTCAATTCACAATACCAACATCAAACCAGAAAACCTATCTGTTCCTATTTCCTCTACATCTTTTACCATCTTTCATTAAATCAAGCCCCCCCACTTCTCAACATGCAATACAAGCTCGAAATTCTGATTGCTGTCTGCCTTGCTGCCACCCAGACCGCTGCCTACTCTCATGGAGAGCAGGGTCAGTTTGAGGGCAAAGCTATTAAGTGGCAGCAATTAGCTGAAGGTGTCTTTACTGGTGTCCCAGCTGAGCAGTGGGACGACAAGAGTAAGTTCTACCTAATAGCCGATCTCACTGGTACTGACACACCACAGTCCATAAGCCAGGTTTCCAGGAACTCGATTTTGACGAAATCATGTCCTGGAGCGGTAACAATTCTACTCTCAAGGATCGCAACCTACAACTTGAAGACCGTAACATTCCAGACACCTGCAAGCTCGCTGTGGGCTGCGCTAAGAAGTGGTCCGGCGTGTTCCTCTCAGAGGCCTACAACGCGTTCTTTCAAGCTGCCGGCTATGTTTCTGGTGGAAAGGTGATGGAATTCCTCAATCAGCCTTTTGTGGCCAACGCTGCTGGAGTAGCCGTAGCTGGAGTCATCTCGGGTCAGATCAACGAGGCGACCAAGAAGGACTGCAGTAACTCTGGGAGTGAATTGGATGTTGTCACCCAAGCAGTTAAAGAGGCTCTTGCGTCGAATCCAGAGTCCAGCAGTGTCTCCGTATCTGTCACGGGTCCTGCTGGCACCTGGGCTGTTGATATTACGGCAAGGCCTAAGGGACAGGACCCTCCTGCTAAGTGTGCTGATGCCTAGACCTTCATCTTAGGCAGCCGTGAGGGAGAGGAACATATTACCTCTTTGTGTGTTTACATGTGTTCCTTTCGTATGTGTTACTTTAGGCCCTCCAAAGGTTATCCGGTCACGATGACTGTAGCTTATGAAGGTTGTTCATGAGATACATTAGTTAAGTGAAAAACAGCTAGCTAGTATTGTTTCTTAGTCCGTTGTCGTAATGCCCTTTTCTCTTTCAGCCTTGGTGACATATTCCCTCCATTTCGGGTTCAGCATATAGATAGGAATTCCCAATACAAATATTGCGCCGAATATGCCAGCCAAAACACCAAAAGTCCATGTGTAACCTCCATGCTGCACCATGTCTGTCAGTCCATAGGCTACACCAAAGGAGACAATGTTTTTCGTGCCAATAACCATTACCAGCGCTGGTCCAGGGTGTTTTGGACTGGCCTCAGCCGCGAATGTTGTTGTGACGATTAGAATGCTGGTGAATGTCACTTGGAAGAGTGTCCAGCTGACCAAAGTTCCCCAGTATGAGCCACCGCCTTGGAATGCTGCTGTTGCCATGAAGCCGTAAAGCAGCAGCATTGCAAATCCAAGTACAGCCACGGGAATCAGGATAATAAGTCGATGTTCCGGCTTATGAATGCCATGGTTTCGCTTTGCCATATACATGACAAATGGCTCACCAATCAAGGTGCAGTATGCAGCACCCAATATCCCTCCAATGATACCGCCGATGTTGATCAGTCCAATATCTTTGGGATCCCAGCCATACCGCTGAAGGACTGCATCGTATGTAAGGGAGACATCAACAACACAAGCAAGAGTAATGGAACTAGCCAAGACAGTAAAGAGGATTGCTGGAGAGGTCATGCTTTGTGCCATGCGAAGCAGTGAGAGTACAATGACCTTTCCAGGAGTCTTGTGAGAGCTACCCCAGGGCTTGAGCAGTTGAGTATATGTCTTCTTGGGGACATCGGCATCATCTTCTGCTTGGGCTTCTATGCCATGTCGCTCCAGGTACTCCTGTGCTTGATCGTCGGGGACAATGTGCGTGACACCAAAATCATCTGTAAGAACAGCACGCCCATCCAGACTGACAACTGGTCTCTGGAAACGAGTTTCAAATCCAAACAGGCAGGCTAGAATCAATCCAACACCGACTAGGATAGCAAACACCCAGTAATACCATCTCCAGCCGAGAGCGGCAGTCTCATAGCTACTGGTGAGATTCATGGTACTGCTGAGGACATTTTGTACCGTCCAGTATAAGCCGAAGACTCGTCCTCGCTCATGAAGGAAGGTGACCTCTGTAAGCATGAGTGGTAATAGGGATTCGGAGGCTCCAGTGGCGAGACCTTGCACAACACGACTTGCAAGGTGGCCATTGTAGCTGTTTTGTGCCGCTGAACCGATCGTGGCCGCGAACAGGATAAGTGTTGACAAGAGAAAGACTGGTCTTCGGCCGTACGCCAGCGCTACTGGTAGGATAATGAAGTTTCCTGTTTTGGTGTAAGAATCAGGCCAAGTGTTCAACAGAGAGATTCCTATACATACCAAGCCCAATGCAAAGAGAAGGGAGAGTCAGAAGGAATGCAATATCAGATGGACCGTAGCCTTGCGGACCGTAAATCTGGAAGAAAACAGAGAGAATTGCTCCCAGGCCACCAGCGAGCGCCAGTCCCATAACAGCTTGCAACTATGTCAGTAATTTGTTTCGCAGATCAGACAGGGTGATTGTTCTTACAGAACCAGCAACAGCTCATAATAACTACCCATTTCTTCCATGGTGCCCAATTAAGGGGGTCATTGGGATTGCTGGAGGGAATTGGAACATGTCTGACTTTTCCGTGGGCGTCAACGAGAAGAGCATTGCCTTCTACATAGCCAGATGCGTCGTCGACCTTGTCGATGGGCTTTTCCAGATGTTGGTTAGTGATGGTTTTCTCAACATCCATGGTTAAGTTCGGTGGACCGAGATCCAGAGAAGAGCTGAGACGGCAGTGGAATCCTCTTTACAAGATGATTACACAAAAGTGAGAGATGGTCCACATTGGAGCTGGAATCCAGACTCAATATATACAGCCGGAGCTGAGCTACATGTTTAGCTCGATGTGGACCAGCCGATCTTTTAAGCGCGGGGAAATAAGCTTCTTACTCCTGGACAGGTTAGCATTGCATGAACCGAGTAAAATCCGGCGAACTATCTATTGGCCAGTAATTGCGAAAATTCGATTGTCAGTCAATTTGAGGCCGAACCGAAAAACGGGCCGGGAAAGTGGAGCCGGCACCCGAACCACGGAGGTGCTAGTCCCGCGTGGGGTAATGAATTGAAGAACCAGTCTGTCAGTCTGGGGAAAGGAAAAGACGAGGCAGGTAATTGGAATAATGAAGATTACACTCTGTTTCCAGAATCCATTCAAATCAACTCAGATTTTGTCGGAACCTGAATTACAGTAGCATGTGGTTCTTGCCTTGTATTGTCAGTGGCTCTGGCATGTCCTGTCTCCGCGCATTACTCCCTTGTTATGGACGTGATTGCTAGCTTGTAGGTCTTTTATAACTCGACTGTCGGTTCGGGAAGGATTGGATTCCGAACAAATCACTGCAAGGAGCACGCGCGCTAACAAGTCAGCTGTCAATTAATCTGCCATTCTCAGTTGAAGATATAAGCCAGGATAGTTCCTTACTGCCGGAAAAAAACGAAATTTACTTGGTAACCACATTATCTGTATCTAAATACATCATGGCTTCAGCAGATTCCATTGCCGCTCTAGAGGCTAGAGTTGTCGCTGCCGAGAAGCTGGCACAGCGAGTAAGTTTTGCAATACTGCTATCTTGATATCCATATTCATTCTGAACAGGCATACGACCGAGGAGCAGTAGAAAATGTTTTCAGCAAGTACATGCACCTTCACAACGTCTTCCAAGACGAGCAGATCAAGGCCCTATGGGTGAAGCGCGGCACGCCTGGGATTCATGCCCAGTATACCAATGTTGGTGTTTACACGGATTACGATAGCGTCATGGCTTACCATAGCGGTCGTCCTTCGCCCCCAGGTAAGCTAATTTTGCATGAAACTACGACCCCTTTGATCGAGGTTGCTGGAGATGGCGAGACAGCCAAGGGTTTCTGGCTTATGGTTGGAGTGGAAAGTGGTCTTTCTGATCCAAACAACGTCGGTGCCATGCCAGAGTTTCTATACGAGCCTGAGGATAAGAACGTTGACGGAAAACGTGTCTGGACTCATTGGGTCTGGTGCCACTATGCCCTGGACTTTCTGAAGCAGGATGGCGAGTGGAAGATCTGGCACTTCCGATGCCTGGAAGTGACCCGTGCGCCTTTTAGTGAGAATTGGATCACATTTGCCAAGAAGAACCAAGTGGCATTTGACAAGGTCAGACAGCCCTTATATGGTCAAGAAGACTTAGAGGCTAACAGAGCGAATAGGACCTTGCTTACTTTGGCAAAGATGGAAAAGCTGTCTTTATGCCAACACCTGATGCAAAGGCGGAGAGGGTAAGTTACCTACTTTTCTAAAAATGATTCAGAACTGACAAGCGCTATTGTTAGACCGCAGATGTATATGGTCCGGATCGGGCTCGGCAATTGGATGTTCCTCTACCGACTGCATACGAAACCTTTGGCGATACTCAAGAGTATTAAAGATGCTATTTTTATATCATATGGGGACCTCTCACAGGCATGGATAGACATGAGAGCTCATAGCGATGTCGCCCTCTGCTCCTATATAGAAAATAAATATCATACAAGTATTCTTTTTATGGCTCTCGAGCGGGCAAACCAATTATCCACTGCAATATCAGCTGCAGGCCTTCTTCTAGTGCCATGCCGGTTTCTGACCAGTCTCTCGATTCAATCAACTTGGCGAGAAATCTGGTTGCAGACGGCGAGGATAACATGGGACGGGTTTTCCAGCAATACATGAGTAACCGCTTAATGTGGCGATTCCTGACGGTTAATAACGCACCTCAAACACCTTTCCCGGCCTAGAAGTCGACAATTGCATGGGTTCTTCCCCTCTGCCCATCCTCCAGCGATTACTAATTTCTATCAGTTCATCGCAGCCTTCAACGGCCCACGACCACTTTCTGAGAAAGCCAGGAGTAGCCTCCCAGCTCTGTATGTCATGTGGCTCACCCCAAATGATGAGACCATTCCTTCCAGCCGTGACCTCATCCACGTCTAAGTAATTATCTGCCAAGCGCGTTGATGGCTGCTGCAGTTCATGACTAGGCGTGGAGAAGCTGAAGCCCGTGCCTCTCCGCCACGCGGCCTCTGAAAAGCTTAGATGATCGCCGACGAGGTCTCTCCATAGTTCCCAAACGTCGAAATGCCCTTCGCGGCGGATAAAATTATCACGGACGCGGGGGAAGGGCATGAGGTTGATCCAGGGGAAGTGGTATTGAGTTAGCTGCAGCGTTGTAGGAAAGAGAGAAGGGGGGGTATTAGGGTTGGGGGGATAGCGAGTTGTGTCGTCTAAGCACGGACCAAAAACAGGACATATCTTTGGGTTTGGGAAAACGGTGTTTAAAGTGAGTTTGATGGAAATGAAGGCGCGGAAGACATTGTACTGGATAAGATGGAGGAGATGGTCGGAAGAGAGGGGGAAGATGAGGTTGAAAGACTGGGGTGTTGAGTCCACTGTTGTGATATGATCAAGACGAGGCACAAGCGAAGACTCTGGGAGAACGACATCCTCGGCAGTGGATGGAAATGTGCGACAGGGGAAATGTTGCATATTTGCGGTCGTGCCTGCACCCGTTTCTTGTGGGGAGACACTGTCAATCTCATCGACACGCCATCGCTTGATCTCGAATGGGGCCGAGGCCTGGTTTGGCTCGGCGTCTTGACCCTTTAGTCGTTGTCCTATAGAAGTTCGTGAGCACTTTGGTGTACGTGCCAGCAAGGGAAATTACTCACGACGTGCTCTTTGGTTCTTCCGGTTCTGGAGCTTTCTTCGATGATTATTAGCTTCGGATATCACGGAAGTTTGACTGTTGTGCCCCAGCATCTTGATTCACATTCCCATTGAGCACCGCTTGAGTTGAATTGAGAAGATGAGAAGAGCTTGCTTGCCGACGAGTCCGCGCCCCGGCTTGCCGAAGACCTCAGTACACTAACGCATGAGCCGACAGCAGCTAAACTGAAAAAGGATAAAATGTCATCAGCTCCACAATAATACAACGCAGGCGGGTCGAGCTAGGCCGGAAAAGGCAGGAATGTCATCAACCAGGTACAGCCATTCACCCTATAGACTTAATAATCTTGGATACTTGACACTGGTGATAGAGATTTGACAAGCTTCATCTTGAGTAGTCTAGACGGTGTTAACACTTTTTCTCCGGTATTATCTCCATCAGTAAGTATTGATTTGTAAGTGACTGTTTTAATCATAGTTGGGCCAAGTGACAATAATTCTTTCCAGCAAATTGTTAAAGCGTCGCACTGGCGAGGGCTGGAAACTTATACACACATAAATATCTGCCAAACCCAGCTATAATACAGAATTGGTCGGCACCCTAGCACTTCATCTTCTCCATCATACAAGCCAATTCTTCACTTATTACCACTCATCATGTCTCGCTACGCTGCTGTTCACGTCAACCCACAAGGCCCAGGTGATGCTCGCCCTACAGCTCTTCAAATCATCAAAGACGAAGGCATCGAGGGCAAGCTCCAGGGCCAGGTTTTCGTTATCACTGGTACCTCTTCAGGTCTTGGTGTAGAAACTGCACGCGCCATCGCTGCTACTGGGGCTACACTATACTTGACTGCCCGCGATCTCAACAAGGCCAAGTCTGCACTTGAGGGCATCTTCGATCCCTCCCGCATGGAGCTGTTCCAGATGGATCAAGAATCGTTTTCTTCCGTACGCGCAGCCGCTGCTGCTATCCTGGCAAAAACCTCAAAGATCCATTGTCTTATTAACAATGCTGGTATCATGGGCATCCCTGATCTTCGCTTCACTGCAGATGGCCATGAGCTCCAGTTTGGCACCAATCACCTCTCCCACTTCCTCTTCTTTATGCTGCTCAAACCCGCTCTACTTGCTGGTGCCTCTTCCGAACTGCCTTCTCGAGTTGTTAGCCTATCCTCATCTGGCCATAACCTCCATGGCCTCAACGATACCGACAATTACTCCTTCCAGCGGGGCAGCTATGATCCCAAAATTGCATACGCCCAGTCCAAGACAGCCAACATATACATGGCCAACGAGATTGAGCGTCGCTATGGTGCGCATCATTTGCACGCGACTAGTGTCCATCCAGGTCTTATTCACACTGGGCTGAGCAGGCATATGCCCCCCGACGCATTTTCTGGGATGGATTTCGTCAAACCCATGATGAAAAGTCCTCAGCAAGGCGCTGCAACTACTGTGTGGGCGGCTGTCGGTGAGGCGTGGAAGCACAACGGTGGCAAGTATCTTGTCGACTGCGATGTGGCTAAGCCGGGAACTGGCGAGGAGAACAAGTTTGTCGCAAATACATATGCCTCCTGGGCCTATGATTCCGAGAAAGCGGGAAGGCTTTGGAGGGACTCACTCAAGCTTGTGGGGTTAGAGGAGGAGCAGTAGAGGACGAATGTTTGCATTTGCAAGCCACGTACTTGTGATCTGCTTGAGTGGCAGCGGGATATAGATTAAGTAACCCTAGAGTCCGACCAACCTCCTAGCTTAAACCCCATCTATAGCAATTTTATGTCATTGCATGCCTACCGTCCTAACACCTTGATACCTTTATGACCCACCATCGGATGCCGCCGGGTGGCTCTTGTCAAGCGAACGAGAAGCACCAGGATGAGAAAAGCAACTGGAGGATCTGCATTTGCTTTTGTAACTAAGTCTATGACGATAGGTGAAAGTAAACTAATGATAAGGATCGGCTAGTGGTTCGCAGAGGGCATTAATCTACCACTGTTGCAATAGTTGGTTGGGTAGAGGGCACTAGCGATCAGATGTGTTGAACCTGGAGCAAAGAAAGCCAAATACACAAATACGTCACTTAGAGTGTTTGTTTAATCAGACTGGACTTCCATGACCTTGTAAGGTTCTGGTTCTCAGTTTGGGGAGATTGGTCTGGGGAAATTGGTATCAGCCCCGTGTCCGGGTTCCCAGAAAGGTAATCACAGCCTTATCCAGATTTGGTGAGGACGATGCGCCATGATCATACTGGCCAAATTTTACTGGATATAATGAAAAGCACTTCACCTGACACGGCACGAACTCCGTGGTCTAGGGTTTGAGATGGGCCACTGCTACCCGATCCTGAAGACTAGTGGAAAGACCCATCTGGCAGCAAGAGATTGTTGACTTATGTCCTGAGTACTATGCCAGGCCGTCGGTTGCCTCACGTCTAGCTGAACTGGGCGCTGTACCATCCACCGATTCCATATCTACTCAGGGAAAAGGGCGCTTTCATATTGTTTACCGGTGTAGGTGGTGAATCGTGGATCTATGCCACTACAGACATGTCAGAAAAGGCAAAAGTCGTACGATGTTCACGGCGAGTGGAATCGAGTGCGAAATTTGGTATGTCATTTAATAGGTACCTATTTTCTTACGCACTCCCTAAAGAGGTAAGTACAAACTCATAGGGCATAGTGCCTTATTTAATCTCGCTAACCCCGCGATTTGTCTGCGGGAGCGGGGTAATGCTCAGGACTAAACACGTCCTAATTTTAAATACTGGTAAGATAAGTAATACCTATATTATTCCGTCGTCTATTAGCTATAAATCAACTTGTCGCAATTATTCCTAAAAGCCCAATAGGATAATTTTCAGTACTAAGGTTTATAACACTGCCCTAAGTTTGTCTACCCCAGCAAGTAAATATTGCACTATAACTTAAGCGTGCGTATCAGAGCAAACCCATAGTGCTCTACTAACCCCTGCAATTTCTGTCTCAATGTGCCGATTTTCATGCTTTACCCGACGGCTTTTTGTTCTGTTGTTTGCCAGGTTCATATTTGTGAAAAAAGAGAGGCCATAGTTAAAGGACTAGAGGCTTTCTAGCTAAGTTGGCCTATATAACAGATGTATGACGCCGCAAGACAACTTTCACTTTGGCCTATCTTAACACCGCTACCATACTTTGATCTTGCCTCCCTAGGCCTGGTTTTCAATATGCATCGTACTATGAAAGTTCTTGTTGCCGTGTTCAGTGTTGCCTTTGCATCGCTCCAGGCGCCTGAGAACAGTCTTGGCAATCTCGACAAGCGTTCCGCCCGTAAGTGCTTATAGCAACATACCCTCAGACTAAAGTTTGCCAGTACTAAGACGACATGAAGGTGGCTATGCCCCGACGCTGCAAATTCAAGGCCCAACCCTCACCTCAAAATGGCTTGAAGGCAGCGACTTTGTTCAAGTCCTAGAAATGAATATACACAACTCTCACCCTGTCAACTATCTAACCTCGGCCGACACTTTGAACGTCACTCTCAGTTCAGATAGCTTGGTCTTAGTTCAAGCAGGTACGCTCACCCGCTTGGCGCCAAATCAAACTGGTGTTGTTCAGATCGGTGTGAAGAATAAACCTGGAGTTGCTCGTGGCTCGAAATGCTCAGGTACTGTTGTCGCCACTTACGGACAGGCTTATGGCGCAAGAAACACTACCCAAGCGTTTACTGGAACCTGCGGCATCCCGGACTATCAGGCCAACGCCGCCAGCATTAACTTTCATAAGGCTCCAGAGTGGTTCAACAATGCCAAGTTCGGGATTTTCATTCATTGGGGGATTTACTCCGTTCCCGCATATGGTTCTGTCAAGCCTAACGAAGACTACGCAGAATGGTATTGGTGTCGTATGCACGACCCCAACTACAAAACGAAAACATATCAGTACCATGCTGCAACTTATGGCGAGAACTTCAAATATGACCAGTTTATGTCCAACTTCTCAGATGCTGGGTATGATCCAAAAGAATGGGTTGATCTCTTTGCGGACGCTGGTGCTCGCTACATAGTTCCTGTGACCAGTAAGTGAGACCAATCATCTTCCAGCGTAGCCTTTCAAGCTAACACTATAGGAAGAACATCATGAAGGTTTCGCGCTCTTTAACACGGCGGATACCATTAGCAAGCGGTCATCTATGCATTACGGCCCAAAGCGAGATCTGACTGGTGCTCTTTTGGACGCTGCAGCCCAATATCAACCACACATCAGACGCGGCACTTATTTCAGCATGCCTGAATGGTTCAATCCATCTTACTATAAGTATAGGAACTCAAATCCCACATGGGGCGGCGGCTGTTTTGGCTCCAATGACACCAACCCATACGATAATTCAACAGTCGAGTACACCGGGTACGTTCCGGTCAACGACTTTGTTACGGACATCCAGTTGCCTCAAATGAGGGAACTAGCATACAATTACAATACGGAGCTGATGTGGTGCGATATTGGTGGACCGAATAATTCTACTATTTTTGCTTCGGAGTGGTTGAACTGGGCTCGTACTCAAGGTCGACAAATAACATTCAATTCTCGCTGCGGCCTCAATGGAGACTTCACAACACCTGAGTAAGTTTCATTTACCCAAATTGATTGGCTCAAGGTCGATCGATCCCTGTGTACAAGTTGAACACGTCAGCTAATGCCGATCTATTAGATACCGCACAAATGGCAATACTGTAGTCAACAAGTGGGAAACCAACCGTGGCATGGATCCCTTTTCGTTCGGTTACAACTTTCAGACGCCTGATAACCAGTACCTCGACGGCAATGCTATCGTCCATACTTTAGTGGACACCGTCAGCAAAAACGGTAATTTCCTGCTAGATATCGGTCCGACACACAATGGTAGCATCCCTCAGATTATGCAGAAAGGTCTGCGGGACGCCGGCAGCTGGATCCTCCCTCACGGCGAGGCTATTTACGATACCCGATTCTGGAGCGTTACTCCCGGAACTGGTAATATTCGCTATACTACAACCGACGACGCTTTCTATATCTTCTACCTCACTCAGCCGCCTTCGACGCTGACTATCTCAGACCCTGTCCCTTGGCTGCCAGGAGATACCGTTACTGCCCTCGGCGGGAGCGCGAATGGTACTGTTATTCCAACGAAACGTACCTCGTCTGGATTGGTCCTGCAAATCCCCCAGGCGGCAATCAGTGGTGATAAGTATGTGTGGTGCTTTAAGGTTTCTTATACGAGTAATTGGTAAGAATCTAGTCTGAATATGGAGACATAAGGCTCTTTACCCCCTCAACCTTATGGGTATCGTATTTTCAGGATTGCCAGCGATACCGCGGCGGGACTTAGGCTACTTATTTCTTAGGCTGGATCTTGACTCTATTATTAGTCTTTCGCTGAGAAGGTATAGCTAAGAATTAAAGACTGTAGTGAACTTTGATATTTGTACATTTAAAATGAGCCAAGAGGCGATAGGATTCAAACAATGACTGTCATCTTGCGCTTGTTGATCGTATCCTCGTTTTCAACTACATGAATGCATCACCCCCCACGCCCCGTCCTCATGAGGTGACCTCAGCTTGACTGGTCTGTTATAAGAATACCTTTAAGGTATCGGAGCATTTCTTTTAAACGAACGAGATCTCAAAGCCTTATCAATAAAACAATCTTACCTTTAGGTAAAGAAAAGTCAAGATCTATTTGGAGCTATCTAGTTATCTGTAAATATTCTTAATTACTCGACTTTAAATTATTCCTAATACTTAATATAATAAGGAATTTAATTAAATTAACTAAAAGTAAAAAAACTGAAATAGCTTTTTTATAGTTATTATAAGAGCATTTTATTTTACAATTAAATCTATTGCTTTAAATAGTAATAAGGGAGAGAAATATTTTACCCTTATATACATTTATATGTATTCTTTATATTACTTTGGGCTGCCAAAGGTTCAATAGTTATAATAAATAGCACTTAACATCCAACAATCCTAGCTATTTATTCCCATAGTGGTAAGCCTACCTATTCCGTAGGCCGTTGCTGCTGTTGCTTTTTTGTCACATAAACCTCCTTTGCGATATGCTTAACTTGACGTCCCAAGTGTTGTGCCATAGGCCACATCTCAGCGTATTTTACGAGGGCCCCGATATTTTGACCCATATTTTGCCGGAGATCCTCATCATCTGGGGCCACAAAAGCTAGTGACCATCTGCTGAGGTGGATTGTAGATGAGAGGGTCACCATGTAGGCAAAGAAATGAGTATGTGCGAGGAGAGGAACGCGGTAGGTGATCAACTTGCTGAGTTCTCTAGCAGCCCGTATCGTGCGTTTCGTATGTGAATTAAAGTCATCGCTGGACATAGCTGGCGTGTTGGGCGCGCAGGCCTTGATGTAATAAGTCGATGATGGATCCAGTTGGGAGTGAGGCTGGTGTAAGAGAATAGACAAGGCGTGCCACATCATGATAGCCTGGAACATCATCTCATCTAGCTCGCCATTGCAATAAGCGTCATATTTTGCAGGTGGCAAGCGAAGCATCCAGTTGGCGAGGAGCTTGTCGATGTGGTCGATTTGCGTCGGCATTCTCTGGAGGGCGCCCAAGAAGCAGGCACATTGGATTCGATAGGTGTATGATGAGTACGGCCTTGCATCGAAAAGCCCGATATTTTCTGTGTCGAATGGGTGCATAGGGGGAGGTATTTGCTAGATTTTGTGAGTATACAGTGAATACGGGGTTCTATACCGCGACCTACTCCTGTGTGATACTGGCGCTCTTCACAAGGCAGAGCAACATCCGTAGGGATATCATACAGAGCAAAGTTGTTTGTTTGATGCACACCTGACATAAGGGCATCCACAACGTAGAGCTCCCACCACGTCCTCCGCCAGCTCTCCTCAAGAAGCGGAATTCCTTGTCCGTTAGTGGTTGCAAATGCGTGAGCGTTTAGTTTAATTTGAATAGCGACATCCTGGGCTTCCGCCATGAGCTTATTGGCCCTTTTCAATTGACGGTTCCCGTCAAGTCCAATAATAAGAAGTAACATAGCCTGCACTAAGAAGCCATTTTTGAGAGGATTACCCTCTATCAGGTAGAATGCTTCTTTGAATAGGCTAGTAGAGGTGTCCTGCTCGATGTATAGAGAACCAACCCAGCGTATAGCTGTAAGTAGCGGCTCCAGGGAGTTCCTCTGTGCCAAGACGAGAAGAAGGTTCTTTGATGGTAGAAAAGGATGAGCGGCGTAAAAATTCTGATAGAACGAGTCGAGGTAACGGTCACTCAGAGGAAGTGTCCGGGGTACTTCCAAGCCAAAGCCCAGGTCTGGTTCGCCTATGCAAATAGATTGGCTCTGAATAGAAGGGGCAGGTAAAGTGCTTGATGCAGTAGTTTGAGAAAGTGTGATAATTGGCAAACTTATGTTGGCACCCGAATAACTTGGGACAGTGCCGGGGAGTATGGAGGAATCGAAGATAGATGGGAATTCCAGTCCGGGTGTCGAGAGAGCAGCAGCAGGGGCTGGACTTTCTGTTGCTGCAAGGTGACTAGAGGATCGAGCAGCCAGGCGTTTACGGCCACTAGTTCCGCGGCGCGAAGCAATAAAAACGCAGTCTAGATTAGCAGATCTGCAGCGGGAACAAGGGCGCTGTCCATCGCATTTGAGATGCCTTCTGCGCTGTGAGCAAGACCAATGTTAGCACTCAGTTCCTCTTGAGTATTATCGCCAAGATGCGCTGGCAGAGTCAAAGAATGGTATAGTAGCAAAATGCGGTGTAGGGCAGTAAGCGGAACTCACGCAAGTAAGACACGCAGCCGCGACCAAAGCGAGGTTACGGCGAGTGCTATCAGCCGCCGGAGGCTCTGCAGATGTCAGCATAGCAGCCGCAGGGCTCTCAACACCAGAAGACAATGGCGAATTCAGAGCGGCAGGGACCACGAGCGGATTGTCACAAAACTCAGTAGAAACTCAAACGGCCTGTCGCGAGTGCATTGGGATAAACATCAAAAGTATATAAATAGCATACGCGATTTCTGCCTAGTATGAGCTAGTATGTGCGTATGACAAGTTCAATTTATCTCAAGACGTGGTAAATATGAAATACAACGGGAATGCATATATATACTCAAAAGACATCGTGAGATTTTAAGAAATTCAGGTCCTCCCTGCGCCTCCACCATTTTTTTCATGGCTTTGCGCTTTAACCGGTGAGTGATTATTGGCTTGTGGCTACTACGGAATTTCCCGAGATTCCACAGTAGTCTAACCTTATTTAGGATGACTAGTTAAGAGTCCAGGCACCAACATAAATTAGGGCTGGACGAATAAGGGCTTATCTCACTACTTTATTTCTTACAGTAAGATACACCAATAGAAAGAGGAACAGTTAAAATACTCAAAAACAAAATATTTTCTGAACAAGATATTCAATATGTACACTCAGAACCAGCAGCAATCCAATCCATCCTTAGACAAGGGACTGTCTAGTTGCCCTTCCACTTGCCATCATCAAAGCCAGTGCCCTTACCCTCGTACTTTCCAGGAGCCCACTTGCCATCGTCGTTTCTCTTAGTGCTCTTCTTGTCATACTTCTCGGGAGTCCATTTGCCGTCATCATAATCGGTACAGTCACCCTCATACTTTCCGGGGCGCCAGCTGCCGTCGTCGTTGCGCTTGTCATACTTCTCAGGTGTCCACTTGCCATCGTCAAAGTTGGTGCCCTCACCCTCGTACTTTCCAGGCTTCCAGAATCCATCATCGTTCCTCTTGGCCTTGGGCTTGTCGCCGGGATACTTTGTAGGCGTCCACTTGCCATCATCGTGGCCAGTGCCCTCGCCCTCATATTTGCCGGAGTGCCAGGACCCATCATCTCCCCTCTTGTCATACTTTTCAGGAGTCCATTTGCCGTCGTCGAAGTTGGTTCCCTTGCCTTCGTATTTACCAGGAACCCACTTCCCATCGTCGGCGGGCTTGTTGGTAGGGAGTGCCAGAGCCGTCGCGGCAAAGGCAAGTAGAGGATATGAGTAGCGCATTGTGTATGGTGGAAAGGATGAGTATAGAAGTTAAGATAGGGTTCTCAAGTTGAAAGAGCCAAAGATTGGAGGAGGGCTTTGTGTGAGCTGTGTTGGTTGTTGAAGTGTTGTTGGTGATTATGATAGATACATTGGCGGATTATCGTCCCTTTTTATCTTCATTGTAGCTCTCATCCATGTGGACTCATGATATTCGATGAGATTCCTCTCCTACACCATCACTACCATGGCCGCAGTCACAAAACCATTCTCGTGATCTATCCATATCAGCGTTTGCGTGAGGCAGTGAGATGTGACTGCTGATGTCATTTTTAGATCCACTAGGACCTTTGAGCTTAATTACCAGCAGCTTATTTTTGCTCGACCGTCGTCAAACGGAGTTCTTGTTCTTCAGCAGCGGCCAGACCGTCCCAAATGAAATCACCTCATCCAACTGAGAACTTCCACCAATAGCAACACAGCATAGCTTCGGCCAGCTCCACTGACCCCCATAGAGAGTCTTCAGCCGAGGTGGCTGTGCTTGAACAGCCTTACGGGGTAGCACGAAAAGTCGGCAATTGGTTTATTGGAATAATTAATGCGACTCCATTGCAACGCATTCAGTCCCTGTACCGAGCCCCATACTAGCCAATCACAGAAGTGGATGCCGGGTAAGCCGAGTAACCAGATGACGTGAGCCCCGAGGTCCGATGACAGTGGCTGTCAGAGCTGAAACGTGCTGGCGATTCAATTGAGACTTTGCAGTTAGTAACTCACGAGTCACCGGTAATACTGGTAAAAACACGAGTTGACGGTCTACGATGAGCCTCACTGGCTCTAATGAGACGAGTATAAAGGATGGCCCAGTCTACAAGTCAGAGAACTGTTTGTCCTTCACTCACCATCACCCATCATCCTTCCAATCGAACTCAATAATCATGAAGCTTCTTTTTCTTTCCATACTTTGGCCTGCCGTAGCTAGCGCTGCTGCTTGCAAGCCAGTACCGCCCAAATCGAAAGCTGCTTGCAAGTTGGCTGCCAATAACAGCGTCGAGATGAGTGTCGGCTTCGACTACAATGGGGACTGCGTCTCAAGCACCGGAACCCTCAATGGCTTCATGATCTTTGTCGACTTCTCCGATGCCGAACCTACTCAGGGTGAAACTCCTCAATCGCTCTACGACGCCGTGGTCCCCCAAACTACCGAATGGTACAAGCAGGCCTCTGAAGGGGCTCTGTCTCTCAATATTACAGCTGATCTGTCCAAGTTCTACCGCATGCCCTCATCTGCTGCATCTTATGGCTGGGAGCGAGGTCTCACCTCGGAAGAGCATCAAGAATACATCCAGGATGCTCTCGACGCCTATACCGCCAAAGGCACTCGCCCCCCGCCCCCCGAGTCGGATGTCCTCTACGTTGTTCCCGTGAATAGCGCCGGTGGCAGAGGCATCTCTCGATCCATCACCTTCCTTGCACGAGCCAATACCAGACAGGGTGATTATGTTGCCAGGAAGACTGTCACCCCTGGAACCGACATATTTACGAGTTGGGGCCCGAAAAGCTGGCTCGCGTTGGCTCATGAGACAGGTCACACTATGTGCTTGGCCGACTTTTACCCGTTCGAGGATCTTGGCCTGGGTTACTACGTCGGTGGATGGAGTGCCATGGGGGATGTCTCTGGCATTGGCCCCGATTTCTTCGCCTGGGATAAGTGGCGCCTTGGTTGGATTAATGACAAGTCTATCGACTGTGTTTCGGAGCGAGGAACTACTCAGCACACTCTTACACCACTAGAGCTGAAGACTTCTGACAATGACATTGAAGCCGTTGTCATCGCCGTCAACCAAACCTCAGCACTTGTCGCAGAGGCCCGTATCCCCGAGGGCCTTGACTCAGGCGTCTGCGCTCCAGGTGTCTTGCTCTATACGGTTGACACCTCAGTCAAGACCGGTTATGGTCCTGTACGTGTTCTGGATGTGACCCCTGGATCAGGAGGCTGTGGCACTGGCAGTGTCTACGACAAGAACGATGGAACGCTCTCTTTGACTCCTGGCGGAGTGAGCTCGTACACGGTCCCTGGATGGGGTGTGAAGATTACTGTAGTTAAGCAGACGGAGAAGAGCTATACCATTCAAGTTGGCGCCGAGTTTTAGAGTGTATATAATGTCGCATTTAGGAGCATAAGAGTGGACAGTTAGAGAAGATAGAGTATATAGATAGTGCTAAGATTACAAGACGTGGTTCATTTAAACTGAATAGAAGAAAATAGCTCCTCAAGTGCATAAAAGTCACCTCCATCAAAATCTTTAAAGCATTTTGGTATTAAGATATCTAGCCGCCTAATCCTAACATCTACCTGCCCTTAGCCCTGAGTAATATCGCAAGATCACTTCAGGAAACTCAGGGACCTTGGAGTCCATATCACTGAAGATGTAATTGCATTTGAGCTGCATTATGACCAATCCAGACAAAGTCCCTTCCCCATACTGTGTATCATAGATAGAACGAGTCGATCTTGTAGTACCTTCAGAGAGTCTTCCTCATGAAAGCTATCTATGATCCAACCCGTCACCTGCCCATATCTGAGCTGCAATGCTCCTTCTTTAGCTCTTTTCTAGTTAACCTTGGCCTGGCTAAGGTTCTGGATGATTGCACCGCCATCAAAGAGACCATTGGCAGCCTTGGCGCGGCAGAGAGACTTTCCACGCTCGATGACATTGTTGTCACATACAAGGTTGGCCTGTTCAACGCAGCTCAGTCGACCACCACCTGTGACTATTGTTAGATAGATAGCTTGATTTCCCAGTGGTGGTACTTACAGTTGTTACCACCAGGCACACAGCGACCGGCTTGTCCGTTGGCGGCATTGCAAGCGTCCTGCTTCAAGCTTGTGTTGGCGATACAGCATGTACCACTGGCGACAGGGCGGTTGCCATTCTGGCGTCCAACCAGAACAGCACTTCGAGGCGCATTGCGGATGCCTTCGACGTCGACAGTACCAGCGGAGGCAATGGCAGCGAGGCCGAGAAGAGTGACAAGAGAGAACTGCATTTTGGATTGAAGAAGGGGTTTGGTGGTTTTGTTGATGGGAAATTGACTGTGGTAAGGAATATGTAGGTAGTGAAAAGGACCAGCCGACCAGCGGAAAAGAAGTGAAGATATGAGTTGTTGAAGTGTTGAGAGAAGAACTGGGGATGCAAGAACAAACTGAGGGTCCAGCACTTAGGTTTTATACTTTTCTCATTGTGTGAGTGGTGTCCTGGCTGAGGCTCTTGTGATACCTCTTGAGCGCTTCCGGCTAAAACACCAAGCCGGCTGAAGGCGCTAACTCTCACATAACAGGTGCTGAGATTAGATGAGACGAATAATGCCTGGTGTTCAGGTCGCAAGCAATGAAACTGTTGCATCCCTGGCCGGGCGGTCTAGCCGCTTTGGGCTTCGTTCCGATGGCTTGCTTCTCTAAACGTCGGAGAAGCCATAGTCTTGGCGATATAGCTGCATCGACTAATCCTTTTCAAGCATGGATACAGGGATCAGCCAGCAGTTTAGTGGAGAAGGAGCGAGATCTCTAGACAGATCTGAAATGTCTTGTTGCAAGAGCATTTAGCCATTACCCAAGGACAGGTTCTTTCAAACATAGTAAAACACAGTCAAATTGTTTTGTATTTCGAAACGTTGTCGAATTGAGGCCTCGTGCAGCAAACAGCATAGTTCCCAGGGTAGAGAAACCCTTGTAAGGGCATCACTATAATGTTGCCGAGTATAATTATCAGACTACCTATTAATAAGAGGCAGGTGAAACCCCAGTGTACAGAACAATAATATTCAGATTAATACCAACAGTAATAACAAATAATCTCCCCCTTTCAGGGTTTCCTATATAAAGGAGCTGTAAACTTACTTAGATGAGCAACCTTCTCCGCTAGAGATGATATACTAGGACTCCCAAGAATGTCAAAGAGCCCGACCTCGCTCTGCATCTCCTTTGCCAGCCAGTTGCGCATCTCCACCGCCGACAATGAGTCAACGCCATAGCTATAAAGTGGCTTCCCTTCTTCGATGTTATCGACATCTTTATCCATTACTTTAGCCAATCTGTTCTTAATGGCATCGGTGATGACCTGAGACGCCTGCGTCAGACTCGGAGAAGATTCCAGCGCTAAGCGCAGACCCATAGACATGTCATTCTGATCAAGCGAACCTGGCCCCAGCCCAGACACGACAAGTTGCTTAAACCTTGGATCCGAGAAATAGAACGGATCGTCGAGTGAGTGTTTGGCAACATGGCCACCTGTCGCAAGGCCAGTAACAATTTGGGCGGCTATGTCAGACGAAGTACCATCGCCAAGGCCAGATAACCCACCGCGCATCGCAACAGACATGAGGAGAAGAAGCTCCTCCTCATATATACCAACAGTCTCCCATTTCTTCAAATTGCTGGTGCCCTGGCGTTCTGCCACGAAGCCAACGTCCAGAATCAGTCCCAGGTCGATACTTGTAGCGACGAGACCTTGCTGGCGCCGGTAGTGCGCTAGGCTATCCATGAATGAATTGCCAGCTGCGTAGTTCGCTTGTCCAGGGTTACCAGTGATACCAGAGATTGAGCTCAGCATAATGAAAAAGTCGAGTTTCCGTGGTAGAAACTGGTGAAGATTCCAAGAACCCAGTACCTTTGGTCTTAAGGATGTTTTGAAGTCATCGTGCGACATATTCTCAAAAACACTATTCATGTCAGAGTAGTGCTAAGTTGGGGACAAGAGGTAGTGTAATTACTTACCCATCACATAGAACCATGGCTGCTTGTATGCAGCCTGCAATGCGAGGCAGGGAGCTCCCATTATACTGCTCCAAGACACCTCTGACTTGATCAGGGTCCCCAATGTCGCAACTGTGAAAAGCTGCGCAGGCACCATATTGCTCCAGCTGTTCAGCAAGGTTGTTTGCGTTTTTGTCTGATGCACCTGATCTGGAAAGGAAAGCCAAGTGCTTAGCTCCAGACTTGGCCATATGGAGAGCAGCACTTCTGCCAATCCCCCCTAAGCCACCAACAATGACATATGCAGCACCGGGATTCAGTTGCAAAGTATGTCGCACGGACGGATGTACAGGAAGTGTATCTTCGGGTCCAATCGTTATGATTGTTTTGCCTATTTGACCCTTTTCTTGTGCAGTACGGATTGCATCTTGTAGGTCTGTAGCCGCATGAAGTGTTAATGGGTATACAGGCCTAATCATGCCTTTACCGGCCAAAATACCAATCTCGTTCATGAGAGCGTTGATCTTGGCAGGGGATTTGGTCAGAACCAAGTCGAAACTAAATTGGGCAAGCAAAGTCCCTTGTCCAAGTGGTTTCAAATCCATCAATTCTGGGACATGTTCGACTTGGATAATTCTGCCAAACGGCGCGAGACATTTGCAGCTCTGGTAGAACGGCTCGCCCGATGAGAAGTTGATAACAACATCAATGCCTCGACCTCCAGTCATAAATCTGACTTGTTCCGCAAGCGTACTCATACAATTCGTGAATATATGGTCCTCGTCGATGCCGTATCGTTCACGCAAGAGCTCTGCGTCAGACGAGGAGTCGGTAGCGATAAATACTTTGGCATTGTAATGTATCGCTAGTTGAATTGAGGCTTGGCCAATATCGCTGGCTGCGGAATGAATCAAGATACTCTCATCAGCTTGCAACCTTCCCAAGTCTCTCGTGCAACTCAAGGCAGTCACGAAAGCAACGGGGATTGATGCTGCCTCAAAAAATGTGAGAGATCCTGGTATCTTGTGGCAATGGCGTGCTTGAATACGGAGGTGGGTTCTGAAAGACCTTGGAGCGACGAGATAGACTCGGTCTCCAGGTGCAATGTCGGTAACTGCGGCCCCAACTTTGCGGACAATGCCACTCACTTCACGACCCAAGAAGGCTTCTTGATTGTGGCCGATTATCGTGAGAATGTCCTGCAAACTGATGTCAAGTTAGCATATAGCTATAACAATTACTAAGTCAACGTCTTGAGAAACGTACTTGAGGCCAAAAGCCCGAGGTTCAATTTCAACCTCGTCTGCTAGCAATTCCTCGTTTCTGACATCTGGCGCAAATTGTAAAGTCTTTAGCATCCCTGGCTGATTAATATTAAGCTCTAAAGGCAAACGTATCTCCCCTAAACACATAGGTTCTGATGTGAGTTTGGAGCGCTGATTTGCTATATTTGCGTTGAGGTTGGTAGCAGAGGAGTACCGGGTAACCCACAGAATACCTTCCTCGATTGTATACTCTTTTTCTCCTGTGCTTGAAGAGAACGTGTGATATATCAAATGTGAAGTTTGCTCAGCATAACCAAGACAACCGGACCCCAGAAGTATGGTTGTGAGATCCCGGTCTGGATTCTCGTTCCTCATAGTTCTGAACAAGCCAACGACAATCCCATGCAGCGGCGTTGATGCTCTAGTGATCCAGAGAACCTTTTTTGCCTTGAAAAGGAAGTCTTTGAGTGCACTGAACTGCGTGGAAGACTTGCCCAAGTCCAGGTTGTCATCCAGCTCCAGAAGTGAAATGCAGTGCGTACCCTCAAAGCTCACAGGGTCATCAAACAAGTAGCACGTCTTGACAGGCTGGCCATGAGATTCCAAAAGCTGGATAAGGTGATTTGAGACTACCAGGCAGGTCCTAGAGGGCCTCTCCGGGAGGAGTAGTGCTGTTGTGACTTGGCCTTCAGCTATTCGCTGTTGAACGACCTTGGATGCAATCATAACGCTAGTTGATTGTTCATCAACTTTCCCAGTTACAGAAATGTCAATGAAATCGTGGAGCCCAGCGATCCTGCCGAATTCATGAAGCTTATCCCTAGCTGAAGGCTGCAGCATTGTTACCAACCAGCCATTTGGAGTAAGAGACTCACTCAGACGCTGTACAGCTTGCTGAGTAAAAGTATGATGACTTGCAGTAATGATTATATCATACTGCGATTGCAATGAAATTTCATCGCCTCCAACCTCGCAAGATTTGGGCGGAATGAAAGATACTTTGGCAGCTTGCTCTTGTGCTTGTTTCTCTAAGCAGGTCTGGGAGCCTGAATTCAGGTTTGCGACAGTCCAATCTGCGGATGAGAGATTAGCGTATCCGGATTTGGACAGCCAGTCTATCACCGGGCCTACGGCCAGGCTTTCGCCATCAGTGATCTCTAGTATGGACGTATTGGGCTCTAACTGCAGTGAAAGCTTCACAAACTAAAGGGGGGAATTAGTCTATGCTCAAAATTAGACAATGGAATTTGGCCATAGGCCCTCGACATACTTGATGGAATTTTGCCCAACTCATGGGGTTGTCCTTGGTATCTTCAGTTGCATCCTGTTCCATAAGCCGTCCTAGACAAGAGGATAACTTTGCTAATGGTATAAGTCGAAGGTCAGGAATGAGTTCCATGACGCCGTACCGAGGTTCCACATTCTCGGCGTCTGAACTAGGTTGATGAGTTGAAGCTACCTTCTGGCATAGCATGTTTGAGATCTGTATTAAAGAGTCTTGGTTGACAGCAGTGCCGAAGCTGATGTTGGCTGTAACACTGGTACGCCTCACGTCAGTGAGTTGTGCGAAGCCGCGAAAGCGAGCTCCAGGTCCCTTAGGGCACTTTGCGGAGATCTTGATGCTGTCAATTGATGACGGAATAAAAGCAGTGTCAAACTTTGCAAAATTTGATCCAAAGGCCGCGAATAAAAGCTGGAACATGCAGTCTAAAGTAGACGGGTGTAGTAGATGATCGTCTTCGTACTTAGAAGGCAACATGGAGCTTGTGTCGTGTACAACGACTGTACCACAAGCAATGTTGTCAGAGCGACGAATATCGGTGAGATTTCGGAAGGATGAACCGTACTGAAGGCCGATTTGTTTAGTCTTCGAATAGAACTGCTCAACATTGAGAGGCGATTGACAAGTAGCCTCTGCCTCTTGCAATTCAACTGTAAAAGAGTTGACCGGGGGACTATCCGATGCATATTTGACCATCACGTAACCAAAACAGTTCAACTGTAATGATGTCCCCTCCGAGCCGCTAGATATTCTGAATTCATGGCAATGTGTCGCGGACGACATAAGCTTCGGTCGGAGGAGTTGCAGTTTTGTTTCGATACCAGTGTCGCCATCCGGCATGACCATAGGGTGTTCGAGTTGTACATGTCGTAGTTCAATCTGATCAAGGACTTTCAGAGGGTCGGCGATTTGCAAGGCCGCTTCAATGACCATGCATATCATGCCTGCCCCTGGATACAGAATGGAGGACTGTACCTTGTGGTCCCGAGTCCACGGCAGCTCAGAAGTTCTCAACAAGTTCCTCCAGGCGGGGTCGCCATCGACCATATCAGATACGGGGGCACCCAACAAATCAACCCGGTTATGAAGTCGGAAGCGGTGCGCTCGACTGACACGAGACTCGCACCAATATGATTTGTCGTGATTCCATGGATATGTCGGAAGTCCAACCAATGGTATCTCGCTGCATCCATCATGGGCAGCCATGTTGACAGAGTTAATGTCGAACTCAAACCCATGAGTGAACAGCTTGCCAGCTGCCTCTACAGCTGTTGAACATGCGTTTTTGTTCCTTGTGAGAACAGACCGGTAGTTGACATTCTTAACACCGCCAGCGGCCAAAACTTGTCTGATTGGGCCTTGGAGAGCTGAGTGCGGGCCAATCTCTAGCAAAAAGTCGACTGAGGATTCTCCAGCTCTCCTGCGTCGACGCTTGTCCCCTTCCAACAATTTAGTGAGTGCATCAGAAAACTCAACTGAGCAGGTAAGGTTCTGCACCCAATAAGAGGGACCAAGATCTCGTCGTTGCAGGCTTTTGCAACTTACGCTGGACACCATTTGGATGGTTGGCTCTTCTACCATACTACCACAGTCTGCGATGCTCTCAAGATATGACTCGGCAATGTTGCTCATGTGGTGAGAGTGATATGCGTTTTCGACTTTTAGCTTCCGAGAGAAGATACCTTCGGCTCTGAGAATGTCGTCCAGCTGATCTATAGCACTTGCGTCTCCTGAGACTGTAACGGATAAAGGAGAGTTGTTGCAGGCGACTCGAATTGTTCCAGCCGTGACATTAGCAATGTAATCGAGAGCTTGTGACTTGGAGCAGCCGGCTGCAAGCATGGAACCCTTGAGCATAGGATATTTGGTTGCCATTTCGGATGATAGCTTTCCACGATGATAAGCTACTTTCCATGCTACCTCGCGTGATATCGCGCCGGCACACATCGCCGCAGCAATTTCTCCACTAGAATGTCCTATAACGGCGACTGGCTCGATGCCCCAAGACTTGAGTAGCTCAACAAGAGCAACCTGTAGAATAGTTGACAAAGGCTGAGCGAATTTGGCTTGGTTTAAGTGAGATGCTGAATCACTGCGGCTAAATTCCTCGACAGCGGACCACGGGCATCCCAGTTCATGCTTGAGATAATGATCGGCAGCAACGATAGAGGCTCTGAAGACCGGATAGGCAAAAAGCTCACGTCCCATTCCTGGCCACTGGGCCCCTTGTCCGGTAAACACAAAAGCAAGGCGTGGCTTATTCAACGATCGAACTGGCTTGAACTCAGAAGATGATAACTGCACTAGCAGCTCATCCATGTCCCCTGCTACGATGAAGCTCTTCCACGGGAGTATAGAACGTCTTGTAGCGAGTGTGAGAGCCAATCTGTCGAGATATATAGTGGATGAAACAGATGCTGTTTTTGAAACCTGCTTTTCAAGGTGGGTTGCGTATTTTTGTTTCATGCTCAAGACTACAGCTTCTTCATGGGCCGAGAAAACGAATAGGCGTTGATTGAGAGTTTCTTTACATACGGAGGCTAACCCTTGCGTGTCGGCACAGTCCACTAGGACTCCGGAGTCCGCACTCACCCCTGCATCGGAACTTGCAGTAGAACCGAGTCCAGTATTCCATGAGGTTGCTGTCGTGTGGCTTCCTTCTACGTGCAGATGTTCAAAATAGCTTGATGAATCGTCCAGAATCGCATGGGCGTTCGTTCCACCATAGCCGAACGAATTAACACTGGCTCTTCTAACACCTGACGATGGCCATGATATCTGACTAGTCGGGACTTTGATGTGGAGTTTCTCGAAGGGTATCTTGGGATTCGGGTTGTTAAGATGAATATTAGGAGGAATTAACCCCTTTTCCACCACCAGTACAGCTTTAATAAAGGCAGCCAATCCGGCGGCACCTTCAGTATGGCCAATCTAGCAGGTTCCATTTAGTTTAAACCGTACAGTCAATTACTGGAATTGACTTACATTTGATTTCACTGAACCAACTATCAATATTTTTCCGGTATCACGACTTCGAGAGACACTAGCGCCGATGGCTTGAAGCTCAACTGAATCACCAGCCGAAGTACCAGTTCCCTAAGAGCATGATGCGTAAGCTACCTGATACCAAGAAGAAATAATGTAATGGGAGCCCAATACTTACATGGGCTTCGAAATACATCGTGTCATCATAGTCCAGCCCGGCTTTCTTATACACGGAACTGATAAGATCAGCCTGCGCACTTGGACTCGGAAGTGTGATACCAGGGGTATGTCCATCATGGTTGATCCCGGTACCTCGTATGATGGCTCTGATGGGGTCTCTATCCCGAACTGCCTGGTCCAGAGATTTTACAATAACAGCCGCTATACCCTCGCCGCGGCCGTATCCGTCCGCACTGGCGTCAAATGATTTGGAGAGACCATCACTTGACAAGAAGCTCATGTTGGACATCCACATTGGCATGTCGGGGTTTAGCATAAGCGTTGTACCAGCCGCGACGGCGACCTTGGAGACGCCTTCCCTTATAGACTGGCAAGCTAGGTGGAGAGCTACCAAGCTGGATGAACAAGCGGTATCGAGTGTAAGGCTTGGACCATGCCAGTCGAAGAACCAGGAGACACGGTTTGCCTGCATACCCGAGCCGATTCCTGCGCCGCTGTATTTTGGTGCAGATTCAGGGTCTCGCATAAGCATATCAGACCAGTCACGAGTAAAGGTTCCAACATAGCAGCTTGTGTCGCTTCCAATAGTGTCTTTCAACCTAATTCCGGCGCTCTCTAGTCCTTCATAGACAACTTCGAGGAGCATACGCTGTTGAGGATCCATGGACTTGGCATCAATCGGAGCGATGTTGAAGAAGGACGCATCAAATGCTGCAATATTCTCTGAGAGAAAATGCCCACCCTCCGCAATAGTCGTGTTCAATTTGTTACTTGGGTGCCTGAAGCTATCAACATTATATCGATCGGGGGGTACCTTGGAGTAGCAGCCTGCACCCGTGTTAGCTACGTATATGCCTCAATACCTTCAATGGCTCGGCCAACGTTCAGATATCGCGTACTTCGAGCATTGCTGAGAACCTCCCAGAGTGCCTCCGGGTTAGAACTGTTACCAGGAAAACGGCATCCAATCCCAACTACGGCTATGGGCATCATAATGGTATTGACTGTATCTGAAGCCATGATCACGATAACGATAGGACGCTGTAGTCAAAAGGTGGAAGGCCTTGGTCTTAGTGATGATCCGTCAGAGATTGGTACAATTTCTGAGAAAAACGGATTCTTGCAGGAAGACATGGATCCATGGCATTGGTATATTGCTTTATTGAACTACTGTACAGCACTGGGTTAGTGACTTGCTTGCCTATGCCATAATTCGAAGCCGTCATCCGACGCTAGTCCTACTTGCATCCAGCCAAACGGTCATCTAATGACTATCAAATGTCCTATGGTTATGACAGAAGCAAGTTGATGGACGAAATCTACCAGAAGCCGCCGGCGCCGAAGAGTCAGAATGAGCTGACGGTGTGACCTTGCATAGGTGTAAGGTAAACAAACGAAATTAGGTTTGCAAGTCATATCAGATCTCCATACATGGTGTATTGGCTAATTAGAGGAGTGGAGGTCTTTGCCAAGTCTCGTTGGTAAGCTGACAATTGATCACCATGCATAAAGATGTACCAAATGAGTAAGGTAATCTGCATGAACTTTTGTTTATCTCTCAGAACCTTTGTCTGCATGTCATACGTTTAATCTGTTGGTTCTGCCCTTGTCATGCACCCTGAGAGAAACAGAAGCAGCCTAAACCTAATAAGGTTACTCCTTGCAACACACCGTTAATGCCCATGCCCAGTTTTCGCTGGGCACAGCCGAGGGAACGATTTTCATCTGAAATGCCTGGGCCCAGTATTGTTTGCCTTGTCGTTTTCGCCTTGACTCGTGGTTTTGCTTCTATCTCACAACATACGACGCAGGCTCCCTGAACGTATAGCAACTAACAAAATCCCCTTCAAGATGATATGTCCAAAGTCAATTGACAGTTCATTTGGTCCTTGGGCCGGTCCTGACTGCCGCGGCGGACTAGATTTTACATTTTTCTTCGAACTGATCTTCTTTTCTCTGTTGCCTGCCATCATATTTCTCTTAGCCTTCGCTTGGAGGTACCGTACATTGCATCATGGACCAAAGATTGCTCGTTCTGGAGTTCTCGAGGTTTTCAAACTAGTATGATGCTTCTACTACAACTGATTTGTCTGATATCACTCGTAGCTCACAAGTTATTTGGATAGGTCTTGATCGGTGGGGTTTGCTCCATCGCGATCGCGCACCTTATTTTAACCAGTCTTGCGGATGGCCCTTGTCGGGGCCTTGCAATTACGACTGCCGCCCTCGAATGCTCCGCGTTTTTTGTGCTTGGGGTTTATTCAAAGCTTCGCCACAGTCAATCATTGCGTCCGTCCATCTTGATAACAATCTATCTGTCTATCCATATCCTACTCAATATTGCTACTACCCGGACACTTTGGTTGATGAAGGGAGCTTCTGCTATTCCCATTCTCTATAGCATCAGCGTTCTGCTCCAAGTATTGGTCCTTCTTGTTGAAAATGTCGAAAAGAGCCGCCTGCTGCTTGATCCTTGCCAATACAGCCCCGAAGAGCTGGCAAGTCCATTGGCTCGGCTTCTCTTCAGCTGGTTGATCCCTCTGCTTCGATTAGGCTACGATACAATTCTCTCTATGGCAACTCTGACACCGCTCTCTGAAGATCTCAAAAGTCGAAAGCTAGAACCGAAACTATGTTAGTCAGTGACTTTGACACGTATAGTTGACATGTACTTATCCTGCAATAGTTCGGATGTTGAAAGATGCCGAAAGCCTGTCCCTGCTGCGAGAACTATTTAAGTTGCGCCGAGGTCTGCTACTACCAATACTTCCTCGCATGTTTCTCCTGGGCTTTACCCTCGCGCAACCCTTTTTGATTCATACTGCGGTTTCCTATACAAGCCTTAGCCACGAGGAGAGATCTGTCGATCAAGGAAATCTCCTCGTTGCAGCATTTGTGCTCACCTTTCTCGGTTATGCGGTATGTTAATCACCCACATCCTAATTAGATACATATTAACAAGAAAAGCTCTCCAGTGCTTTCTATTGGCATCTGACCAATCGCCTGATGATGATGGTCCGTGGAAGTCTAGTTAGTTTAATCTATAACAGTGCTTTCCAGTCTACTGTGCCTGGTTCTATGGATACAGGCTGCCTCACTCTCATGACTGTTGATGTTGAAAAAGTCATGCTTGGCTTTGAAGACTTTCATGAACTCTGGGCCAGCATAGCGCAAATTGCTATAGCAATCTACGTACTTGCATCATACATGTCTTGGGCTTGTGTTGCTCCGGTTATTGTTCCTATAGGTCGGTAAACCCCTGCGATAAAGGTGACTGTCTCTCTAGCTGACGATTTGACAGTCTGTGTGGCTATGACTGTGCCCGTCACACAAAGGATTGGCACAGCCCAGGGTTCCTGGAACGCCGCGGTTGAAAAGCGTGTCAATCTGACTTCAGCAGTCCTTAGTAATCTGAAGGAAGTCCGGATCTTAGGTATCAGTCGTTATACGGCCAGCCTCCTTCAACATCTACGAGCTGAAGAGATTATCCCCTCGACTCACTTCCGCCGGCTCATGGCGGCAATTATTGTACTGTCCCAGGGAACAATTGTACTAGGACCTTTCGTCACCTTCGCGCTTTATACAATTATCCTACGGATCAACGACGACTCTAGTTTTACGGCCTCTAAAGCCTTTACTTCATTGAGCCTGATCAACCTCATCGCCGCTCCAATTTCTGTATTGATCCAGAGTCTTCCTAGCTTCGCAGCAGGTCTCTCCTCTTTATCACGAATAGAGAGCTTCGTCTCTTCGACGACCTCGCCCGGCAGAAGCAAGTTGCAAGATGAAAAAGCTTCTCCTGCTCCTGAATGTTTATACTTAAGGGGCTCTGAGACAGGTTCATCAGTCAAAGGCCAAGAGCTCAACGAACGTGGCCAACCTACTTTATCCTACCACAACACTGAGAAACCTGTTGAAAATAGCATCAGGGTCAAGCAAGCAAGATTCGGATGGAAACCTGACAATGATGTCGTTTACACAGGTGACTTTGAGGTCCGGGAGGGAGCCCTGGCTGTAGTCATGGGCCCTGTAGGTTGCGGCAAGAGCACTTTTCTGCATGGCCTTCTCAATGCTGTACCTCACATTGATGGTCAGATTTGGTTGAAGCACCGCAATGTGTCACTCTGCGAACAGACACCTTGGCTTATTAGTGGATCTATTCGTGGCAACATTACTTGTGGCACAGCCTTTGACCAGTTCTGGTATAACAAGGTTCTCGCTGCATGTGCTTTGGTACAAGATATTGATCACCTGTCTGGTGGAGACATGCATGAGGTTGGCAATGAGGGTAGCAGCCTCAGTGGAGGACAGAGGCAGCGCATAGTATGCGCCCCCAGCTTATTCACTTTTGAGACATACTAATCAACCCATACAGGCACTCGCCCGTGCAGTTTATGCGCGGAACCCTATTCTCTTTCTGGACGATCCTTTCAGTGGTGTAGATCATGCAACATCGAAACACATCACTAAAGCCCTTTTCGGCAATGAAGGTCTCCTGCGTCGTGGCAACATCACTGTGTTAATTACCACCAATTCTCGTAAGTTGGACAACCTCGCACTTCATTCGATTGATTCTGACCAAAAAGACGACGTCATCTCCCTAGCGGATAACGCCCTCATTATAGATCAGGGAGGAAATGTGACTGCGACTACGGAACCGAACATTGTTGAGGACACTATCATGGTAACTAGCGCCACAAAAGGGGATGTTGAGGTCTCAAACGACATGCAGAGACAGGGCCAAGCCGAGAATAACACATCCTCAGGACCGAGCCTTGAACTGATCGAAGCAAAAGCAGACCTACAGCGACGTAGCGGTGACTGGAAGATCTATAGTTTCTATGCTCACTCTACTGGCCGATTCAACGCAACTGCCTTTGTGTGCCTTTGCTTGAGCTGCGCATTCTGCTATCAATTCTCAACCATCTGGATCCAATGGTGGTCTGATGCCAGTGATCACGGAAACAGAAAGTCGAATGGGTTCTACCTCGGTATCTATGCTCTCCTATGTGCTCTCGGCCTATCTACATTGTATTTGGCCTGTTGGACCTCCATGGTGGCCATGGTCACCCGGTCAGCCATAAAACTTCACCTTATGGTTCTGACCACTGTCTTCAACGCCCATGTCTCCTATTTTTCTACTATCGATGATGGTATCACATTGAACCGCTTCAACCAAGACATGCAGCTTGCAGATTACACCTTACCCCTGGCTATAGTTAATACATTTTTGTTTGCGTCTATTTGCCTTGTACAAGCTGCTGTCATATCGGCAACAGCAAATTACATGGCTGCGGCGATACCTTTCTGTCTGACAGTCATCTACTTCATTCAGCGGTTCTATCTCCGCACATCGCGTCAGCTTCGTCTACTTGATATCGAAGCCAAGGCGCCACTGTACACCAACTTCAAGGAGACTATTCTGGGTATGAATACGATACGCGCCTATGGCGGAGATTTTGGTTCATTCCTCAAAGAGAAACATACACAGGTTCTAGATGCTTCACAACAGCCTATCTACCTTCTCTACACAGTTCAAAGATGGCTCTCTTTGGTGCTTGATCTCGTGGTTGCTTGTCTGGCTACCCTTCTGATTGTTGTGGCTGTTCAGACGAGATCCAAAACTTCTGGCTCCGACATGGGTGTGGCTTTAGTGAACTTGACGTCCTTCAACCAATACCTCACTATGCTGATCCGATGTTGGGCTTCAATGGAAACTTCGCTCGGTGCCATTGCTCGAATCAAGGACTTTTCCCGAGAAACACCTGTCGCCGACGGCTGTGGCAATGAGCTTCAGTCAGGGTCTGAGAGTAGTCAGAGCATTGTATTCAAGGACGTCACTGTCGCCTATGCACAATCGAAAACATTGCTGGAGGGCGAGGAGGACAATTCAGAAGACACAAGCAGTCTGAGCCCAGGACATCTAGCCCTAGACTCTATCAACTTCATAATCCGACCGGGTACCAAGGTTGCCATTACTGGACGATCCGGAAGCGGTAAATCTACGCTAATCTCCAGTCTTTTCCGTATCGTACCGTTAACCTCTGGAACGATATCCATCGGAGGCTTGGACATTTCGCAGGCCGACCAGCAAGTCATTCAAGATCGCCTCAATGCAATCACGCAAAGCAGTTTCTTCCTTCCAGGCATTTCCTTGAAAGAGAACCTTGATCCATCAGGATCACATGACGAAGAAGGCGAAGGCTCTCTCCTGCTGATGGCAGACGTCATAAAGGATGTTCTAGAAAGTATGCAACTTTGGCCGCAGGTAGAAGAGCGTGGTGGACTCGAAGGTTTGTTTTCCCAGAGCTCATGGTCTGTTGGCCAGTTACAGCTCCTCAGCGTGGCTCGCGCTATCGTCAAGAAAAGACGGATCCAGTCTCATCCGGACTCAGGCTGGAAGATACTTGTTCTTGATGAGGTAACGAGCAGGTAAGCATGCGATAACTTGACCATCCATATGATGAGCACTGACATCTGCTTAGTCTCGACGAAATATCGGCTCGAATGGTACGTGATCGTATCAAGTTTGAATTTGCAGACTACACTATCTTGTCAATTGTGCACAAGTTCGATGGTGTAATCGAGGATATGGACGAGATGCTTATTATGGATCAAGGAAAGGTTATTCGGCGCGGTCCACCGCGAGAGCTTTTACAGGCAATGTAGATCCGGAAGGTCGGTTCATAGCGGACTGCAGTTCTTGGTCAAGGTCATCTTTGGCTTCTGCTTTTAACAGTTTTGTATCTGGCGGAAGCATATTTTGAGAACTATCAACTACAATTTGATTTCACGGAGAGCTGACGCTGGATTCGGGTCTTGACGCTTAATTCGTGAGACCTCTGTAATAGCTAAGATCATATGTCTTCATGGACATTATGCTTGTACTAATTTTCGTGCCTGGACACTGCCTTATGGCTATTCTCTGCTCTATACTCCTGCATCCTTCTTAATCCTTTTGATGTGTCAAACCCCGAGCCTCCTATGCTTTCAGCAGTCATCGGAGGCGTCCATCCATTGTTTGAATGACCGATCGGTTCTCGCCTAGTTCCTTGGCTCTGGTACATATCTTGTCTATGTCTATAGAACTTATTTGATTGGAATGTCGCTCTTGTTGCTGCATCTCTTGGACTAGGGTCAGAAGGGCTATTCTCTAAATGATTATCGTGGCTTCCTGCATTGCGCCTGGTATTGCAGGGAGTGGCTTCGCAGTTTTGCCTAGCGTTTGCCTGGCTTCGATCAATACTCATCACTGCCTTGATCTATATCCATGCGGCCTGAATGAGAAAGTTTCTTGAACCTTTCCTTGATGGTCGAGAGATCGTGCACAAATCTTTCATCATATTGTATCATATCCAGGTCAACTCCAAACTTATAAAGCTGTGAGAGGTCTGAAAATAGATTGTTGGCTCTCATGGTGAGTTTTTCCTGATAAGTTGACAATGAAGGGTGTTCCTTGCAGCTCGAATTGCTCCATGTCCTTGCTCTATGGCTTGAAGGGTTCCGATCTTCATGTCCATCAGAGCATTGAAACTTGGAACCTGGTCTAGTCGTCCTTTCCGGATGGTTAAGGTCCTCAAAGAATGGTTTTTCTAGTGATGGATAATTGCGCGCCCTTCTTTGGGGGATGCTCATCTCATGCTGGAGGTCTAAGTCATGCCGCTCTCTGGCGCAGTCTGAAGCACAGCCACCACGGTTGTTTCGAGAGAAGGCTCGAGAACTTGACGCTGTTCGCCTGTGCAACGGGCTTTGAGGTGAAACTTGTGCCCGTATAACCACATTTTGATCCGCACTAGCGCGTCCTGTCTGATTTTGTGCTTGATCTTGTATAGCTGGGGCCACGTCGCTCTGCAGGTGATTATTTTCTGAGTTCAAAGCTAAGACACTTTCATCATGGTTGAACTGGCCCTGGTCTTGGCCGATTCCAATGTCTTGACTCCACTGAGTTACCTCCGTGAAATTACCCAGCTCATCAAAGCAGTCTGCAATATCCCAATTGTCTTGACAGTCCTGCACTAACTCGTCTGTGATGCTCATTCCAGATTCAATGGCAGTCCCTTCATGTGTAAGTAAGGTTGGACTGTTCCCTTTGTCGACCGGTTCTTGACGAACCAACATTTGTTCTTCCCGTGATAGGCGATCATCAGGATTATCCTCGGCGTCAATTCGACGTTTCATTTTATCGCCTGAATTTTCTTGTTTAGAATTACTACTTATCACAAAATTTGTTACAAGGGAACTTACGGTATCGTCTCTGCGCCAATCGGTTCTGTAGCTTTCTCCGATGCTCATAACTGAACGGGTCAATAGGCTGGCCGCTGTTGGTGTCACGCATTCGTGGCTGACTTGGCGTATTGGATTCGGAAGCACTGCTATTTTGAAGATGCAGTTGAGAAAACATGGCGCAAACAAGGTAATAAACTTCCTATGGCATAAAACTCTATAGCCAAAATGACTTTGGTGCCCTCCATATAATGGTTCGTGGTTATACAATGGCGTACGATGCGTGTCCAAAAGCTTGCGTGGCGCTTTGTTATGCATAATAATAGCTTGATGGACCGTACCGAACCGCCGGGGGCCGAGTGTCCAGGGTAGGGGGTGTCAGAAAACTTAAGACGTGAAGCCTAAAGGACAAAAATACTTAGGTAAAATTTTCAGCATTTTAGGGTGCCTTTTGACTAGTTTATTCTGACGCCCTTTTTTGAGGTCTGAAGTCTTCTGACCCCCCGAGGCCAGGTTATGGTTGACATTAAGCCCCAGTTGATTTGATCCTTGTCTGAGCTTTGCAAAAGTTCCGTCTTCTGTCTAGGGTTAGTGAAATGTACTGTCCCAACATGCAATTATATAGCCTGCGCGGGGCCCAAGAGTTAGAACCAACACGCCAATGAAGCATTCTCTCGTTTTCTCCCGCCGCAATGCCCTTGTTCCGTGTTGGTTATAACGACTCAATCCAGACCAGTCCCTACCCTTCATCAGCCGATTGAAGATAAATGACGATGCATAAGGCCCTGTGCACGATTCTGCGGTTGGTCCACGGTCAGCTTAGAGCACTGTGTCCCACAGCGGGAGAGACCTTCCGCTTCTTTTCATTCTAATTCACAATCAGGCCGGCGATTTACTAGTTGGGCTGCATACATAATTGCAGCACATCTCGTGTTTTAAACCATATCACTCCAGGAGCCTCAGTACCCCATAACACGCTCCACGCGAGACAAGATCGGCCTGACAACAACCAAATGCGTCTCCTTTGCCTGCACGGTCGCGGGACCAACTCTGATATCTTCGAGAGCCAGTTGGGTGAGAATCTACCTTCCTTATCTGCCAGTGGGTCGGCTTGGTGGTCGCTAAGACGGCTGAGGCGCTAACAATTTAATTCTAGCACCCATCGTTAACCGACTCCCAGAAGGCTACGTGCTCGACTTCCTCGACGGCCCATGCGAAGTCAATGCGGCTCCCGGTGTTGATCTTCGCTCTTCAGGACCCTTCTTGGGCTGGCATCGTCGCCACTTTGCCAAAGACCTTGCTTCTGCATACGCCTACGTCATGGAAGTAATACGTGAAGATGGTCCTTATGATGGCGTTATTGGGTTTTCGCAAGGCGCGGCATTGGCTGCCGGCCTCCTCCTGTCACACCAGCACCAGGCACCGAACGAGCCGAATCTTTTCAAGTTTGCCATCCTTTTATCCAGTGTGCTCCCAGCAGCAACCTCCGAAACAGGAATGGACTCTACAGAGTATATAGTCAGCTACGAAAAGAGCTTGCCTGAATTCTTTGGGCTCTCAAATGTGGAGATTTCCGATGAATCTTTCGTCGAGCGAGCGTACTTGTTTAAACAGTTGCCGTCAACCAACAAGACGAATAGGATACAACGCAATATCGACATCCCAACCTTACATGTTCTCGGTAGCCAGGACCCCTTTTTTGACTTTGGGAAGGCCGTTATTGATCTTTGCGATGGCAAGAAGCGCGAGGTTCTTATTCATGATGGTGGCCATGAGGTCCCTCGCTTGGAAGACTGTGCTAGCAAAATAGCTCTGCTCCTAGAGAACGTGGTGGAACTGTCAAAGATAGACTTCTAAATACGAAGGTCTTGATAAAATGAATTTTTACGGCCAGCGAACCGCGTCAAAGTGCACTTGAGATTAAGATTCGGGAGGTCGTATATTTAATTAAGTCAAAAAGAAGATCAAGGCTGGCAAAAACTCAATTCAAGCCGGCTTCTTTAGGGGTAAACTGAATTAGCTGGTTTTGGCTAGACTGCAACTGATACGTTCAAGGTTAGATAAATGGATAAGGATGAGGATAAGATAAAAATACCTACCCGAGACCCAGGGACATTTTTAAAGGAAAGAGAAAAGAAATTACTTATATACTTCTAAGTCTTCTATACTGACCTGGTTAATTATAAGCCAGGAGCTAGAAAGAATTAACATAAGAACTTTTCTCTGACAGGCTTACCAGTTAGAGGTCAGCCTGGGATTGAGTTACATGACTTGGATTATTTCAATGGTAGATGACTAGGATAAGGACAAGTTTTGGGGCCTTATCTGTTATCGATCCTGATAAGGGAGCTAGCGCTAAGATAAGTCCATCCGGATTATTCTTTACCCGACATAAATGAACAACAAAATCCAATTAATGCCAATCCAGCTATAGTCCGTTCATTCTACTGTCCCAGATTACAAATGAAACACTTCCTCTTCCCTGCCCTCCCCTTACTGCGTCAAGTCCAATTCAGCAATCAAGAGTGACGCATCACTCTGCAAGATTGATCGCACCGCAGTCCGTATCATGCCGCTAACTTCCTTGGCCTGGGTTGATGACAAGACCGAATTCCAGTAGCCCATACGGAGTGATATTTGATCTTCATTCTCTGTCACATAAACAGACACGGCATACTGTCGAGAGTCAGTGATATGGACAAAAACACTATATATATTGGCTGAACTTGCCTCATCTCGCATCATGCTCTCCAAATAATTCATCTTCAGCGCAGTGTCTTCGCATGGGGACCTTTCCACGAAGCGCTGGATGTTAACATAAGTGTTATACAGAGGGACTTTGGCGGAGACCCGCCTCTGTACATCTGCCAACGAACAGTTTTGGTGCTATTAATGTCAGATAACCCGCGTGAAAATGTTGCAAGTTGCTTACCATCAAACTGTCGGCGAGATCATTTTGAAGAGTGTCAAGCATGGTAGATACTGAAGTAGCTTGCGACATGCGGACGATACAGGGCAAGAGATTGATCAATGGACCGCAAATCTCATCTGCGTTGTCAATCGGTGCATCTCTTCCAGATACCATGTACCCGAACGAGACGTCTTCACACTTGCAGTAGTGTCTCAGTACAAGTGCCCAGGCTGCTTGAAATAGACAACCAAACGTGACACCGCGTTTTCGACAAAAGTCCTTAACTTTAGAACAGCCCTCCAAGCATGCTGTAGATACCTCGAAAGAGTCATTGTTCCCATCCATAGAGTTTCGTGATGGAAAATGGCAAGAGTCAACACTGACGAATCGTTGGGCCCAATACTCAGTCGCTCTTGTTCGTTCAGAGCTTCTAAGGTAGGTAATGAAATGGCGGTAAGGTGGGCTAGATCGCTCGTACTGTCCATAGGTGTAGAAAACCTGTAAGTCGTTCCATATGAGGTTTAGAGATACCCCGTCATACAAGCTATGACTTAGCTGGAACTGCCCCAGAAGCTCGCCATCAGCCTTTTGCGACAGAATCAACCTATGGGGAGGCTTTCCTTCTCCTTGCATTGCGGGATACGTGTCAAATACTTGGGAAAAGCTGGGTGAAGTGGTTCCCGAAAGCAACTCCATAGGCGCAGCATAGCTTTTGAGAACAGCTTGATGGCGATTTCCTTCTTTGTCCTTTCTGAAAGTCGTTCGTAGTAACTGATGACGGTCCACCACCTTTTGCCATGCCTCCATGACCTTTTGAGGATTGACGTTGCCGCGTGACTGGGGTGATTGAAGTTCGAAGATGAAGCTGGCATACCACAGGTTTCCCCCGTTCTCTTGGGCGTCCAGGATACTTTCCTGCATTGGTGACAATGGGTACACATCCTCTATGTTGTCAATATCTGGCTCGTCGATTGCCGAACCTTGGGCAATACTTGGTATGATATTTTCACTTAACGCTGCCGACTCAACGATTTGGCTACACCGTTGAGCGATCGCCGAGATTGTCTGATGCTCGAAGATTTGTCTCGCAGTGACCGCTAAGCCCTCAGCGCGAGCTTTTGAGATCATCTGAATTGCGAGCACAGAATCTCCTCCAATGGTGAAGAAGCTCTGGTCAATTCCAATCATATCACAAGGCATGTTCAGGATTTGACTCCAGATAGACTGCAAAGTGGCCTCAATCCTGGACGTAGGTGGTGAAGATGCAGCAGCCTGGGCGTATCGCTCAAGGTCAATGTCCAGATGCACGTCGTGCGTGTTGAGCCATCGCGCTATAGCCCCTCGATTTGTCTTACCCGAGGTAAGCCGGGGAAAGCTATGTACGGGTATCCAAAGAGTCGGGACCATGTGTCGTGGTACTTCTCGCTCCATATAACTTCGCGCTCTGGCGATCAATGGGGCCACTAATGCTTTGGTATCGCAATCCTCGATTAAATGCAACTCATTGCGCCTGCTGTTCAACCCGGGAAGGTCTTTGAGTCGGACAAGAGTTATGAGTCGCTGCTTGAGTGGACCGTCACCTGGAACCATAGCAACGGCCTCCTGTATGACTGAGGTTTGGGTTATGTGATATTCCACCTCATGAAGCTCGATGCGTTGTCCTCGAAGCTTGACCTGGTCGTCTTTGCGTCCCACTATTGTGAAGCTGCCGTCGGGGTTCAAACGACCAAGATCTCCAGTCTTGTAGAACCGGCCAGATAAGTTGTCGTCTGTCTTCGAAGACCACAATGGCGACTTTATGAAGCTCGATTCCGTTTTGAGGGGGTTGTTTAAATACCCGCGGCCGACGTTGGGGCCTTGGATCACGATTTCTCCTACAGCTCCAATCGGCACAAGCCTCTCGTGTGTATTTGTATCGGTTATCCAGGCTTGGCACACCAGAGGCCGTCCAATGTTGCTTCCATCATCAGTAATCTTCAGAGGTTCAGTAAAGACGCAGATAATTGACGTCTCAGTAGGCCCATAGCCACTGGTCACGGGTCAGTGTCAATGACTCACACTTGTTGAGAAGCGTAAATATGTGTGACTTACTTAATGATGTTCACTTTGTTCGCCCATTTGGTGAGCAGATCATTTGGAAGCCTTTCGCCTCCACTCACGATAGTTCGCAAAGAAGGGACTTGTTCGGGCTCCTCCAGCATCCGTATCACTGTCGGAGTAAGGAAACACCAGGTAACCTCGAACCGTGCAATCGCATCAGCCAGACAGTTGAGGCGATCCTCATCAGAGATAACACAGATGCAAGCTCCTTGAGTCAGAGAAAGGGCCGTGTCCATGATACTAGCATCAAATGAGTAAGCAGAGAAATGGCCGACCCTAGACGTTCTCGTCATCCCCATTCGAGCGAGACCTCGCGTAAAGGCGTAAAGATTCTGATGCTCAAGAACTGTACACTTTGGAGTTCCGGTCGTTCCTGATGTTGCGACGATGAAAGCAGAGTTGCTAGGCAGGACATTTGTTTCTGGTGCGCCTTCAACTGGTGGGAGGTCATCTATAGTTGTTCCATCAAGTGTAATGATCTCCATCCCCAAGTCCATCATTTGATCTTGACAACTTGGACTTGTGAGGACCAGTGTCGAATTGGTCTCATGGATGATTGAGATTGCTCTTTGAGTAGGGTAATTTGGCTCCAGAGCAACACAGGCTGAGCCTGCCTTGAGAATTCCTAGCATGGCAACAATAGCCCACAAGCCTTTTTTGAAACAAAATGCTATGATAACTTCAGGGCCTGCGCCACGGCCGATTAGATGATGTGAGAGACGATTTGCCAACCCATTCAGCTCGGCATAGGTCAGAGTTCCCTCCTCTGAGACGACTGCAAGCGCCGAAGGTTGCAGTGTGACTTGATGTTCAACAGCTTCATGTAAACAAGCTGGTGCGATTTGGGAGTGAGGTCTTGATTGTGTCAGCTGCAAAATATTACGCCAGTTTCTGTTGCCGAGCAAATCTGTCTCTTCAAAGCATTGGTTTGGGGCCTCGATAAAGCAGTCCAGAGCCTTTATCAGCGTGTCAAACACATCCAGGCCTTGGTTTTCTGTCATCAGCGATGGAGAATAGTCCATTGTCAATTCGATACTGGCAGGAGACTCCATGACCTGTAAATGGATATCGTACTGTTCGAAATCAATCGGTAAGCTCGATGCTGATCAAATAAAGACGATGTGGCTGTGACTTACCTCAATCTGTCCGTCGCCTGGTTGTGCATCAAAGGTTATAGAGCTAGGTTTCGTGTCTTGAGCCTTCAGAACATTGACTACCGTGTTGAAAAGTTGAGTCCCTTCTGCGCTGGCAGCATGGACGATATCCTTCAGGGGGCAGTGCTGGTACGGCAGGCTCTGCAAATATGCTTGTTGCGCATCTCTCACAAGTCCAACCAGTGTTGTCTTAGAGTCCATGGTTGTGTGATAAACCAGCATGTTGATAAGAGGACCGACAATGTCATGTATATGGGAGACTGGAGCGTTACGACCTGAAGAGACATAACCAAGACAGACATTATCTGTGCCCAAGTACGTCCGTAGAACCAAAGCCCACATGCCTTTGAAGATGTCAGAGAGCGTTATATCGTACCCTACTCTCAGTGATTGGATTGCCAAAATCTGTGCGCTGGACAGCCTATGTTGAAGGGAGGCATTCCTCTTGGAGATGTCGTCCTGTGAAGTGTTGATATGGGGGAAATAGCATGAGGAGGCATCCTTCAAATACTGTCTCCAGTAATCGATGGCTGGGGCCAGTGGTTGACTCTGCAAGAATGCTATGTAGTCACTGAATCTTGGAGGTGCGTCCATTGGTGCTGGGTCCAAGTATTGAAGTGAGACATCTCGAATGATCGTCTCGATAGAAGAGGCATCTGATAGGGCGTGGTTTATATCTAACCTGCAGTAGACATCTTCCGATCTTGACTTGCCGATCAGGACTGAATAAGGAAGTTCAAAAGGGTTGCATGTATCCTTGTTGTCCATCTTCTGTATGTGATCAAGGTTATCACACTCAATACAACAGATAGGGGCCCTAATACTATTCGTAACAATCTGGACATAATTGGCTTGTGGCAGGGCGACTTCAACAAAGTATGAGCGCAATCCTTGGTGGTGCTGGATGACAGAAAGCCATGCTCTTGTAAGACGGCTGACGTCTATCTGTGAGACGGACTCCTTACGCGGATTTGATGTGACCTTCCAGCTGTGTCGAACAATGTATTGGCTTGGTGACTTGGCTTGACTGATGAGAATACCCTCCTGGATCGGCGAGCATGGGAACGCGTCCTCGATTTGGTCGATGCCGTCCAAACAACATCTTGAAGCGCAGGTTTGCATGAACTGGCGTAGGTCCTTGTCCTGCAGTGAGAGAAGACTGAATTTTCTTCTGCCGAGTTCGCTATTTGCGGCCGATTGGGCCCTAGTAGACCTTTCTGCGACTTTTTGAATCGTTTTAAACCTCATGATATCCTGTACCAAAATCTCGATGCCCCTTTCCCGAGCCTTTGCAGCAATACGCATGGCTAGGATCGAATCTCCGCCTAGTTGTGTAAAGGTTTGCTCAGTACTGATCGTAGATGGTTTCCGGTTGAGAACCTCGCCCCATATCTGCTGGATAGCTGCTTCAATTGGGGTCTGTGGTTGCTTGATCGCCGTGGTTATGGATATCGCGTAATCTTGGAGAGACGATAAATCAATGCTCGATGCCAGCTTTTGAAGTGCTCGATGATCTGTCTTTCCTGATGTTGTAAGGGGTATCGTCGTCACTGGTATGAAGAACTTGGGAATCATGTAATCCATGATCCTTGTCTCCAGTTTGGCGAGGGACCGTTGGAGTAACTCCCTCTGGGGCTCGAAGCTTGAGGCAATCATCACTTCGGTATGACTAACATCCCGACCCGCTGAAATGAAAGCAGCGAGCAATTTTGTTCCTTGGACCTGGACTTGTGCAATCACAACGTCCATATCCGAGTTAATGCATTCGCGCATGTGGTGTTCGACTTCCGCCAACTCAACTCTCTGACCATTAATCTTGACTTGATTATCCTTTCTTCCGACGTAGTGAATGGAGCCTCTAGAATCGAATTGCGCTAAATCACCCGTCTTGTAGCAGCGGCTGTCCCAGCGGCCCCCGTTCTGTTGAGCGAACGCCGGTGCAGAGATGAACGCAGCATCGGTTTTCGCTTGGTCATCAAGATAGCATCGTGCAAGTAAAGGTCCCTGTAACAGCAACTCTCCGATGCTGCCTGTTGGGAGAAGTAAATTATGGTCATTGGGATCGACGATCCAAGCTTGGCCATAGATTGGCCGACCAATGTCACTTCTTGGAGAAGAAAGGCTGACATGACATCTGCCAGTGGCAAAAATTGAGGACTCACAAGGACCGTAAAAATTGTGAAGAGTAGCCTTTTCCTGCCAAGAAGTGAGGCACTCAAGAGTCAAAGACTCGCCGCCCAATACGATGCCCTTCAACGTCGGACAAGGGGCCATCTTGGCCAGCGACGAGGCAACTGTCGTTGTGAGGCAAGCCCAGTTAGCCTGCATGCGGTTGATAGCTCCCGAGAGATCATTTAGCCTCTCATGCTCTGTCGGAACACAGACACAACCTCCCTTGAGAAGAGTTGCGAATATGTCGTGTAGAGACGCATCAAACACGAATGCGGCAAACTGGAGCGTGCGGGTATGAGGCCCAATGCCTAGAAGACGGGAATGAGCTTCAAGACTGATGCAGAGCGATCTATGCTCCAATATGACACCCTTAGGTATTCCGGTGCTTCCGGAGGTAAAGATAACCGCAGCTGCATTTGAGGGCTGGGCCTTGTTCGGTTCAAGCGTAAGTCCATCGGGAAGACTTTCTACCATGGCCAGATCAACTGATAACAAAGTACCTATGTTGTCGAAGCGTTCCAAGCTCAAAGCTTTTGATGCGAGAACTACTTTGGCACCTGTTGCTCGAATAATGGCCGAGTTCCGTTCCATGGGATGTTTCGGATCCAGAGGTGCGATACCACCGCCGCTCTTCAAGATGGCAAGCATGCATATGATGGCAAGAGCCGACTTTTCGAAGTACATCGGGACCAAGGCTTCTGGAACAATACCTATCTGTTGTAGATGTGCTGCAAGCTTGGTAGACAGTTTGTCAAGCTGAGAATATGAGAGATTAGCATCTGCTGCGATAACGGCTTGGTTGTCAGGTCTTAGCTCGACCTGCTCCAAAAACCTTAAGTGAAGACACGCTTCAGCGATCTCAGGACCAACAGATCTACTCCAATGTTGCTGCTTTTCCATGTCTAGAGAACTGCAAACAGAGATTGCCGCAATCCGTTCCCGAGGCTTCTGCACAGCCAGTGTAATGGCCTGTACGAGACTCTGTGCGAGACTTGTGGCCATTCCACGAGATATTTCATGCCGCCAATAGGAAAGATCGAGATGTATATCTTTCTCACCGTCCATGGCTATGTTGACAACGCAGGCATACTCAGTGGGATCATTCTTTGTAATCGGCTCAAATGCGATCTCGTTGGTAGAGAACGGCCCTCTCAATTGTTGTCTCTGAATAGACAAAACTGTATTGAAAAGAGGCTGATCTGAAAGCCCAAGCGCGTGTTGTATAGATGCCAAAGATGCGCCTTGATGTTGCTTCATGTTCAAGTAGTCTCGCTGGATTGAGCCCATGACTTCCAGCACCGTGGTGTCAAGACTTGAGTTGCTCCGGGAAACAAACATCGTAATGTAAGGACCTATTGCTTCTTCGATTCCTTCAAGGGGCATATCACGATCGGATGAGAGGTAGCCAAAGCAGACATCATTTGAGTTCGTATATGCACGAAGTACGAGTCCCCACGCTGCTTGGAACATAGTAGCTGGTGTGAGGGAGAAAGTCTTACTGAATTCGAAGATTGACTCGCACATTTCCTTGCCAAGGTCGATTTCAACAGAATCAGGGTACTTTCCTCGCGGTTCCAGATCGTGCGCATCTTGAGGAATAAGACATGGAGTGAGCCCAGCTAGGCTTCTTTTCCAGAAATTCATGGATACCTCTGTTGTGTTACGCCGTATGCGCTCCACGTAGGCTTGATAGGGTAAGGGAGTTATCCATTCAGCGGTTTCGTCATGGATTTTGGATGTAAGTTGTTCAAGTAGGAGAGACATGCTTGTACCATCCACCAATGCGTGGCTGATCAGTAGTTGACAGGTAATCTCGCCTGGTGCCGAAGAGCAAAGCTTGAGTGAGTGCAAAGGCGCTCTGTTCCCAAGATCGGATTCCGTATCATTGAGCCTTGATGGGGCGGCACTGTTCGATTGATCGGCGGTTTGAATCAGTTCGATATAAGCTTCTAAATTGCCGAGGACGACCTGGTCGTAAATACCTTGTGGGCTAACACTTGGAACGAACACGGTCCGAAGGATTTGATGTTGCTGTACAAGAAATGCCCATGCTTTAGCGATTGACTCCATGGTGATAGGCCGAGCCGCGCTTCGGGAAGACATCTTCCATCTGAAGTCAATGCCGTATTGGGAAGTGTCTTTCATCTGACTGAGCAGGATACCTTCTTGTACAGGAGTACAGGGATACGCTCCCTCTATAAGAGGCTGTTCAAGCCCGGACCTAACCTTAACATCCTCGACTAATTTCAAGAGAGTTTCCTGGGAGAGAGGGAGGAGAAGGAAATCGCCAGGTGTCTTCTTCGGCGCGGCATTGGGTAGTGTTCTTGCATAGAAGAGGAGGGAGTCTCGGACTCCAGCGATCCACCGCGAGATATTTGTCTGAAGATCAAAGTGCCTGCTCCACGCAAAAGAAAATTGTAGTTTTCCGTCTTGGACAACAGCATTGATCTCAAACAAAGCAAACCTGGGACAGTCGGATGCTGTAAGTGGAGCAATGTCATCGAACTCAGCAGTTGGAACGATAAAAGAACCTGGATTAGGAGAATTGGTCGTGTGGCCCAAATAGTTGAACAGAATCTCCATGTTCTTGTGTGCCATGATCTCTCTCCCTGTCATATTGTGATAGCAGGAGGTGAGATAAGACCAGCCATTGTTTGGTATAGCTTTGCGACTGTCCTTTATTTTGCAGAGCAAGTCAATCTCAGTTGTGTGGTCCGTTGCGCTGACAGGATACATAGTGGTGAACCAACCAACTGTCCGGCTAACATCCACGTCCTGTCTCCAAGGTTCACGACCATGACCCTCAGCAAAGACCGTCGGCGTACGGCGATCTCTGAAGATCTCACCAAACGAATTGACCACAGATGCAATCATTATATCAACTGGTTGAGTATTGAAAGCGACATTGCACTCATTCATGAGCTTCTGAGTGTACTCAGGCTCGATTTCTATGGTCGTTGATAGCACATCTGCGGCAAGGTTTGAGGGACTGGCCCCCCAATACGAGCTGAAAGGCTCCGGGGGAAGTTGCTTGAGTACCGAAGAGGCATCAAGCGACCGTGAAGCATAATCTCGCTGTAAGTTTGCCCAGGCTTGAAAGCCAAGGGTTGGTTGGACTGAAACATGACCATGTAGCAGCAATGACTCAAGATCCTCTTGGATAATTGACCACGACACCTCATCCACTACTAAGTGGTGTGCAGTCAAGAAAAGGTATCTTTGCTTTTCATTTGTGAATAGTAATGCTCCAAACACAGGGCCACAATCCTGGCTGATGGTGGATCTCAGTTGGCTTACCAAAGGACCAACGTCAGCAGGGTTGTTAATAGTGGCTTCTATATAGGAGAAGCGCGGCTCTTCATCAATGACTTGAGCAAAGGAGTTGACAACAAGTCTAGAACGAAGCATGGGGTGAATGTTGAGTAACTTCTTCAGTGAAGCTTTGATGCCGACTGAAGTTGCAGCATTAGCGACTTTGAGTGTGATGTGTTGCTGGAACCTATTGCTATTTATCTTCTCCCGATACAGTTGCTGAATTGGCGTCAAGGTAAACTCGACTCCCGTTTCAACTGCAAATTCGAGGTATTTTACCCGCGTACTCCGTGCGACTGCAGCAATTCCTCTTAGACTGCTACCCTTGAGGACGTCTTTGACGCTCAAGGTTAGTCCACCTGCTCGGCAGCGGGATACAACTTGTATAGCAGAGATAGAATCACCGCCGAGACTCATAAAAGACCGGTCAAGACCGACAGTAGTGATTGGTAGTCCAAGGACAGAACTAATAGTATTCTGAAGGATCGTCTCCATGGAATCGATAGGCTCGTTGTCTGACGAATTACCGGCACTCGCTTGGTCAACGATACTCTGATACTCAAGATCGCTCAAATCTGAAAGCCAATCGAGGACCTTCATCCGGAACAGCTTCCCGGTTGGACTCATGGGCAATTTGTTGACGACTATCCAGACCGTAGGAACCATGTAGTTTGGTAACCGGGATGACATATAGTTGATCAGAGCTGAGATATTGACAAGACTGGCAACTGCGCTGGACGATAAATGTTGTAGGGAAGGCTCTTCTTCGGTGTCCGCTCGGTATTTTGACAAAGTAATGACCGCAGTCAGCTTGTTTCTTGCAGGGCCCTTGGAAGGTAGAACCACCAAACCGTGTTTCACAGCATCGTGTGTCGACAAATTGTACTCAATATCCTCCAGTTCTAACCGCTGTCCATGAAGCTTAACCTGATTATCCTTGCGGCCAATGAAGACAAGTGTTCCGTCATCGTTATACCGCGCGAGGTCGCCGGTGCGGTATATTCTCCGCAAAGTTTCCATCTTCTCGTCCTTGAGAAATTTTGGATCGGTGATGAAACTGGCCTTGGTCCTATCGGGGTCGTTGAAGTAGCATCTAGAAACCTGCGGCCCTTCGACACAGAGTTCACCAATGCATCCAATTGGCACTAGCATGTTTGGATCTTCAGGCTTTGTTAGCCATATGCGACAGTTCAAAGGTCTCCCTATGCTACTTGGAGGAGTCCCTTTCTCTATATCACCCCTCCAGCAGCAGAAAACAGAAATCTCGGCAGGTCCGTACGCAAAATTGAGGTTCAAGACGGGAGCCCATTTATCAACAATATGCTTGGTCACCGCCTCCCCTCCAAGAGTAATGGACTTGAGGCTGGGTACCTTGGTCTCATCAACCAGACCTGCCACTGTTGGCGTCACAAACATGACATCTACCTTCATTCTGGTAATGGGAACAGAGAGGTCGGAGAACCGCTCTTCTTCAGTTGGTATACAGACGCAGGCTCCGCGAGTCAGAGCATACCAATGATCGGACAAACTCATGTCGAAATGGTAGCTTGCAAACTGCAACATACGCGAATTCGAAGTGATACCCAAAGCATCTGCCTGTGCAGCGAAAGCTGTGGTCAAGTTCTGATGCTCAAGAACGATGCCTTTGGGCCGACCTGTGGAACCAGAAGTGAATATGATGTAGGCTGCATCTGAACACTCCAAGGCGGGGCATATTGTTTCCGCAGTTGTCTCCAGTCCAGATAACAGCGCCTCATCAAGAACCAGAGCATTGGCAAGTCCTCCGAATAGTGGAGCAAGCTTAGAGGAAGTAATAACAAAGTTTGATCCCATACTCTCAAGTAATTCTTCAATTCGCAAGCGAGGAAACTCTGGATTTATCGGTACATTGACGGCTCCTGCTTTGAGAACAGCTATCATGCTGACAACTGCCCATGACGACTTTTCGAAACAGAACGGGACCAGTGTACCCTTTTCTATGCGAAATCGATCACGGAGTAGCCGAGCAAGCTTTTGGGCATTGTCATTGAGCCCTTTGTAAGTGTATGATCCATCTACTGCGCAGACCGCTTCTACATCAGGTGTCTCCCGAGCAAAATGTTCAAATTTTGTATGAAGACATTCCTCCACGGGGGTGATAGGAACATGTGCCCACTGGGTAAGCTTGCGCAATTGTGGAGATGATGTAGTGTCCAAGTCACTGATGGGCGCATTAGGGTTCTTGAGAATACTCGATAGAGTCTTTTCAAAGGTGGCTGTGATATACTGTGCGTTGAGACCAGATATTTTGTCCGTCCAGTGAGTCAAAGTCAAAGATATGGTTTGACCACCAATCTCAACTCCAACAGAGCAGTCAAACTCGGTTGGATCGTCGCCACCAACTGGTACAAGATTCAAGCTGTTACAACACCCGTCATCTTGGGCCTCTCTTCTCTGAAACGACATGACTGTGTTAAACATTGGTCTGCCTTGAAGACGGTCGTTATGTAGGTGCTGGATATCGGCCAAGGAGAAGTATTGATGGTCCATCATTCTTACAAAAGCGTCCTGAAGTATTTGTAAAGCTTGCAAGCCGGTCATAGAAGGCTCAAGAGCAAGACGAGCAACCAGCATGTTGATCAGTGGCCCAGCCATCCGAGAGATACCCTCCAATGGAGCGTCTCGGCCGGAACTGAGAAATCCGAAGCAGACGTCCCCAGACCCTGTATAAGACTGTAGAACAAGAGCCCACGCAAGTTGAAAGAGATTTGATAAAGTGACACCGTTTGCTGTGCAAAAGTGGGACATCTCGTCAAGGCCAATATCAAGAACGGAGGACTGAACTTCCAATGCTCGCGGGGTTGGCTTAGAGCTGGGAGCTGTGAGATAGGTAGGTGTGACTTCATCTAGATACCCCTTCCAAAACGAAGCATCTGCGGTGTGGTCGGTGTCTGTAAGCAAGAAGCTGAGGTAGTTCTTGAACTGAGGCCCGTCAACGGAAAGATTACCATCGTATGCTGATACCAAGTCCTCCAATATGATCCTCATTGAGACACCATCTGTAAAGACATGGTTCATTATCAGATTCAGAAAGATTCTTTTATCTGGAGTCTGGCAAACTCGCATCTCATGAGAGAAAGCTGTATCCTCGATTCCGGATATTCCAATATTGTTCTTGGTAAACTCTGTGTTGTCAATCTCGCAGCAGAAACTACTAGGCCGAGCTGATATCTGACGACGGACAACCTGATAGACAGAATTTGAACCAGATGGCCACTCAATGATCGCTGTTCTCAAGATAGGGTGTCGAACAACAACGAGTTCCCATGCATCTTGCAATTTGTTCAGATTGACCTCTCCAGAACCCTGTGATGTAATTTCACAGATAAGGTTGAACTGATAGAGATCTGGTGATTGCTTCTGACTCAACAGCATTCCTTTTTGAATCGGAGTACAGGGATAAATGTCTTCGACGTTGGCTCGATCAACTATTCCATAGGATGAGAGACCTTGCGTCCAAAACTGCTCAAGACCATCGTAATCGACATTGAGAAGCGGTAGATCTGTCAACGTTGGCATTGATTGAGAGTTAAGTAACTCCGATACAGTGTTCTGTAAGTTCTTCTCGTAAAGTTGCATCCATGTCTCGACATGACCATACCGGGATAGTTGTTCGGGGTAGAGAATTTGTACTTCCAGTTCACCGTTGAGTATTTGAGCTTGGATGTCAAAGATGGAATCTCGCTTGGCTGCGAGGTTAACATCCGTCCTTCCATCATCATGATTGAGTGGTGTGAAAAATGCCCCTTTGACATCAAATTGTCGAGACTGGCCGAGAAAGTTGAAAAGTACTTCGACTGTAGGATTATCCTTGAGCTTTGTGTCCACAAGAGATGCAAAGTCTGACAAGGCATTGTAGTCTATAGATCGCCTGGTATCCTTAGTTTTGGCCACGTTTCGTATCAACCCTTCTTTCACATCGACATCAAGGAAAAACGGCTTAAGGATAGTGAACCAGCCAACTGTATCAGCTGGGTCAATATCTCTTGTCCACGGCTCTCGATCGTGGCCCTCGGCAAAAATAATACAAGGCATTCGGTCGGGAAATGCTTGCTTAAAAGAGACATTGAGGCAGCTCAAGAGTATATCCATGGTCTCGGTGGAGAGCTTCTCGTGGACACAACCAAGAAGAAGACTCGTAGTTTGTTGATCAAGTTGGAAAACTAGTTTTGTTGTATTCTCAAATGTGTTTGGGGGCGCATCGAGACCCCAATACTCCATATTTTGGGCTGGAAGTCTGGCAGTCAAAGACCCAGCGGAAGCTTGCCCGACAACTTCACTATTCCAGTCTCGGACTGATGTGCACCAGCGCTGGTATGAGATATCTGGGGTGTTTGGCAAGGCATCCTCTGTTATAAGCGACTCCAAGTCTCTTAGAAGCACTTGCCAAGAGACTAGGTCAACAACGAGATGGTGAGCAACGAGGAATACCACCTGGGTCTTGTTTCTCTCAACGTTAAACAAAGCAGCCTTAAAGATCGGACCGTTACTTATATCGAGACTCTGCTCCATACCAGAGACGAAAAGCCCAAGGTCGTCAATGTCTCCAATATCATGGCAAGTCAGAGGACAAGAGGGCATTGAGACGATTCGCTGCTGCCACATGCCATTGGAGCCTCTGAAGAAACGCGATCGTAGCATCGAATGTGTTGCTACCAGTTTGTCAAGGGCGGCCGATAAAACACGAGGCTCCAGTAGGTTTGCTGGAACGAAACTAAAGCTCTGGTTGTAATGGTTCTCTCCCTCTGGGTAGTTGTAGAAGAACAGTTTCTGGATGGGCGATAGCTCAAAGGCAACCCCTTCTTGTTCCTTTGCCACCTTTCGCATGGTACGCTGCACTGGCTTCGCTTCAGCTGCAATGGCAAATAACGACTTGGCACGAAGGATAGATTGCACCGACACGATCCAACCAGCCTTGCGAGCCATGGAGGAGAGCCTCATAGCAGAGATTGAGTCTCCTCCATGGCTCATGAAGGATCGCGATAAAACGATGTCTCCTGATGTTTTGCCCAGCAGATCAGCACAGAGGCGTTGAATGTCTTGCTGGGCAGGAGTTATAGATGGTTCTTTAGCATCGAGAGAATCTAAGAACTTGAGCTCATTGAGGCGTTGGCTATCCATCTTACCTACCCACGCACTGACAGACCTCTTGTTCAACTTTCCTGACGACAAAAGAGGTATCGAGTTGACCACTGCCCAAGTCTGTGGAACCATGTAGGACGGTAAGCGCTCAGATAGCCATTCTGTTGCAGCGACAACCGCAGCCTTGGCCTTTTGACTCCGTATGATCGTCAATGGAGGCTCGTCTTCGCTACTCACATCGTCATGTTTAAGTGTGACAACGGCAACCAGCTGCTTACAACATATTCCTTGCTGGGGCCAGAAAATCATGGCTTTGTCAACGCTTTCGAATGAGGACAGGTTCCACTCGATATCTCCGAGTTCGACACGCTGTCCGCGGATCTTAACCTGCGAGTCTGCCCGCCCAATGAAGATGAGAGTTCCCTGAGGGGTGTATCGAACAAGATCATTCGTCTTGTATAATCGCCTGTCGCCACCTAGCTGGGCTGCCCAAGTCGGATTCCTGATGAATGCTGCATCTGTTTTCACCGGATCGTTCAGGTAACCTCGAGCTAAGATTGGTCCCTCTATCAAGAGTTCCCCCACTGTACCTACAGGGGCAAGGCGGTTTTCATCTCTAGGATCGACGACCCAGGTCTTGCAACCGACACCAACACCAATATTGGTTGATATGATAGATCCTGAGAGGTCCTCTGTTGAGCAAATACAAGTGACGCAGGCTTCTGCTGGGCCATAGCCATTGATCAGTTCGACTTTACCTGCCCAGGTATCGACAATGTCTTGCGTCACTGCCTCTCCTCCCAGGCACAGAGTCTTCAGTGAAGGCACGTCCTCAGGTTGGATAATAGACGCGACGGTGGGGGTAAGATCTGCCCAAGTGACCCCATAACGCGCCATAGTAGCCCCAATGTTGTGGAGCCTGTCCGACTCTGAGGGTACACACACAGTGCCACCGTGTTGGAGGGTAGTGAAAATCTCTTCGACACTGTTGTCGAATGTGTATGAAGCAAACTGGATTGTCCTTGTAGAAGCATCCATGTGCATGGCTCTACCGTGGGCTTTCGCGGACGTAGCCATAGCCCTATGCTCTATGACGATACCTTTCGGCTTGCCTGTGCTCCCCGACGTAAATTGGACAAATGCCGCGTCTTTTGTCGAGCCCGCTCCACTCTTAGACTCAGCAGATAGTAGCTCAACTGTTGCTGAATCAAGGACCACTGTCTCATCAACCAGTTGATTGGCTATCTTTGTCTGCGAGGGAGAGCAAATGATCAGTTTGGCCTTTGCGTCGTCAACAATCCCTTTCAAACGCTCATATGGATACCCAGGGTCAAGTGCAGCACATGCTCCACCAGCTTTGAGAGTTGATAGCATAGCGATGATCGTCCAAACTGACTTCTCGAAGCAAAATGGAATTATTGCCCCCGGTTTGACTCCCTTGCTTACTAGGTACGGAGCTAACTTGTCAGTGAAATGCTCTAGCTCAGAGTAGGTGAAGCGGCCGTCCCAACCAATGATGGCATCCTTATCTGGGTAGAGAAGAGACTGAGAGGTTATGATATGTTCGATACGAGAATCAACCAGCTCAATATCGCCATGGTTCCAACTGAGAATATCGCTGAGATTTCTGGGCGATACGAGATCCAGGTCCTTGATGTGCGAGACCTGCTGTGTTGAAATACTGCGGACCACATGCGCAAAAGTTGACGCCACGTTCTGTGCCATACCAGGAGATATTCGGCCAAGTTCATACTCCAGTTGGATCTCAACTGCGTTTTTCGAAGTGGTGATGTCAACGGCCATAGCGTACTCAGTTGGGTCTGTTCCAGAAAGACGATGGGTTTGAATAGAGCCGACTGATGCATCGTCTTTGGATTTTTGAAGTGAAAGAACAGTGTTGAACAATGCATCTCCCGAAAGTCCTAGTGTGTGATGAATATCTGCCAGGGAGACGTGCTGGAACTGAAGATTCTTCACCATGTTGTATTGGCATCTCTGAAGTGTAGCCAGTATAGTCTCATCGGGATCAATCTTGAGGCGACAAGTCATCATGGAAACGATAGGGCCGACAATTTCATCAATTCCTCTAACCGGGGCATCTCGACCGGCAGATAAGTAACCGAAGCAGATATCTTGTGAACCTGTGAAAGCTCCAAGAACCACGGCCCAGCTGACCTCAAGGAGACAAAATAGGGTAATGCCGGTGTTGTTACAGAAGCCATGAACATCAGTGAGATCGACTCCAAGGTCAACTAGGGTCATGCCATGGCCAGACACCGTGGGGCCTGGCTTGCCATCTAAGAGATCAGGGAGATAGCATGGTTCAGCGCCCTCAAGGTAGTTGCTCCAGTGGGACAGTTGATCGGGCCCTGAATTGACATGAGTGTACTGGACAAAATCACTGAACAGAGGCCTGAAAATCTTGTCTAACCGACAATCATATGCCAGTGACAAGTCGCGGATAAGAATGCCGATGCTATAACCATCGATGATTTTGTGATCCAGCTCTAGCTTGGCTATTACCTTTCCTTCGTCTGTCGTGCATAAGGTGAGCTTGTGAGGTGGGGAGGCGGGATTGAATTGGATAACGGGGCATGACTGCATGGCAGCGATAGCCTCATTCGCCGTAGCGTAGTGGGCTCTCTTGATATGGACAGCAGGACTTTGTAGAACGACTTGACATTGAACAGGAGCCGCAGTGTGGGTGTCCAGAAATATGGTTCGCAGAGCAGCATGGCGGTCAATAACCTGATACCAAGCCCGAAGAAGTTTCTCATCATCGACAGGCTGCCCCGCGTCCTTGGAGTTGAATTCGACGATAGAGTAGAAAAGATAATCGCCCTCTCCTTTCTGTTGCGAAAACGACATTCCTTGCTGTAACTTGGAAAGCGGGTAGACGTCCTCCACCCGTGAAGCGTCCGGAATTCCCGCATGCTCAAGCTCAATCTCTAGACTTGGAAGAATGTCCCAGTCCAGCGGCATCAATGGCATATCCGCTAGGGTTAAACCTTTTCTTGCACCGGTCAGCTGCTGAGTCAATTGATCGAGTGTTTGTTGGTAGCGCTTGATCCAAGACTGGATACGATCTTGATGCTTCATCTTGGTGTTAGTCACAAAGTGGATCTGCAGTGAATCAGACTCCCCTGTGATAAGTATGTCGACAAGACCAATTCTAGATGCGTCAGAAGATAGATTCAGAGCTTGTGAGTTCATGTTCAAAGCTACGTCAAAGGGAGACAGGATAGAGTTCTCCCGGTCTAGTTGTTGAAAGAGACCCGAGTAGTTAATCGTGACTTCAGGTCGATCGTAATCCGAAAGTGCATCGTGGCCTTTTTCGTGATGGTATCTCGAACAAAAGAAATGCCATCCTTGCCCAGGTGTTCTCTTCCTCAAGTCCTTTGCTCTGACGATGTAGTCGACAACGTTGTTATGTTCACCGCAGTATAAAGGGGCTAGAGTAGTGAACCATCCCACAGTGTTGGTGGGATCAATAGCCGGGCTCCAACTGGTCCTACCATGACTTTCGTTGAAGATGGACGGGGAGCTTCTTTCCGGGAAGACGTTGTGGAATGCATAGCAGGCCGCTCCAATCAAGAGATCGATTGGCTCTGTATTGAAACTCAGGTTCAAATCACCCAGAAGCGCCCTGGTCGTCTCATTCCCAAGCGTGAAAGATGAAATTCGCGCGTCTGCAGCGATATTAGGTATGTCAGCCATTCCCCAAAATCCATAATCCGGCTTAGGAACGCTTTGTATCAAGCTTATCTCGGGATAGTAGTTCTCAGCAATGTATGCGCTTTGCAACTTTGTCCAGACTTGAAACGATAACGGTTCTTCCAAGGGGAGAGGTTTACCACTCAAGATCTCTTCTAGATCCTCTAGAATCAATCTCCAAGACACAAGGTCAACAACCAAATGTGAGGCGACCAGAAGCAGAAATTGGGCAGCTTCAGACACCTCCTTGTTGCTGATGCGTATTGAATGCGATGCAAAGACAGTGTCTGCAGTAATGTCAAAACTTGAAGAAGCCAGGATCTTATCCATTAGCTGCTGCACATCATCCTTACTTCTGACCAAGTGGTGAGAGACTAGCGAAGCCTTCGGGACGTGTCGGCAGATCTTCTGTTGCCAGCCATGTCTCTCGTCTTTCAAGAAGCGAGCTCTGAGCATGGAATGTCTCTTGACGATTGTCTGGATTGCCTCATCAAGCTGTGAGCTTGGTATGTCTCGGCGAAGCTTTAACGCGAAGCTCTGGTTGAATCGGACACTACTATTGGCATTCATGTTAAAGAACATAGCCTGTATGGGTGACAGAAGAAACGCCTCATCCACTTGTGTCTCAGGTAGTCTCCTCTCAACCATCGCTTTCGTCGAAGTACTAGCCAGTTCAGAGAGACCATGGCACTGGAGGACATTGTGCACGGTGACATTGATGCCTTCACGGCGGGCACTGGACACAACTTGCATGGCAGTAAGGGAATCTCCTCCAAAACTCATGAAGGATCTGGATCGTGCACCCGGACACTTGGTGTTAAGAACTAATTCCCAAATCTGCAGCAAGGTGGACTCGGTTTTGTCCAAGGTTTCATCTAGGTCGTGATGCTGGTTCAAATTAACGTTGGTCTCCAGAATTGTTTTATCGAGATCGCCGAGCCAGTCCACAACCTTGGAGCGATCCATCTTGCCGGATGCATTGAGAGGGATCTTTTGCACAAGTAGCCACTGTGACGGAAGCATATAGGCTGGTAGGCTATTGGCAAGATGAGCTTTGATTGCCTGGATATCCGAGGCTATCGCCGTCTGTTGTCGAGGATCCAGGAGTTCGAGTTCGGTTTTGTTAGCGGATGATAATGCACCAATTGCTCGAAGAGACACAACGGCAGTGAGACGCTTGCTTAACGGTCCAGTATCCGGGAAAAGAGCCAGGGCATCACGAACCGCCTCATGGGCGAGCAAAGCTGCCTCAATCTCTCCAAGCTCAACCCGATTGCCCCTGATCTTGATCTGAGTGTCCTTCCTTTGAAGGTAGTTCAATGTTCCGTCACAGTTATAGCGGGCCAAGTCGCCTGTCTTATACATCTTGCGGCCAGGTCTGCCGTCAGTTTGACTGAACTCGGGATCATATATGAAAGACGCAGCGGTTCTTTCGGGATCCCCCAAATACTCCCTAGACACCAAGGGCCCCTCTATTAATATCTCGCCCACGCTTCCAAGAGGGGCTAGACAATTATGGTTATTGGGGTCAACAAGCCACAGTGAAGCTCCAGCTTGGCGGCCCAGATTCGTAGGTTCAGTATCTGGACTGACCGACGTATTGTACATGACAGAGATAGAACACTCTGATGGTCCGTAGATAAACGCAAGGTGAACGTGATTTGCCAAGGACTTGATAGTGTCGGCGCGCATCCGCTCACCTCCCATCACAAGTACCTTCAAGCCTGATACATCACTAGGGGTGAGGAGACTGGCCACTGGTGGCGTTACCGCTGCCCAATTAGCTCTGTATTTCTTGAGAGCACCAACCAGGTCATTTACTCTTTCAGACTCGGATGGTATGCAAACAGTTCCGCCTCTCATGAGAGTGTTGAACTCATCCGCGATACTTAAGTCGAAAGCGTAGGAAGAAAACTGAAAAACTCGAGATTGCGAGTTGAGTTGGAGCATATCCCCATAGATCCTGGAGCTCGTCGCCATTGAAGCATGTTCAAGCACGCTACCCTTTGGTTTTCCAGTGCTACCAGACGTAAAAATAACAAAAGCCGCGTTGTGAGGCTCGACTGGCTTTCTGGATTGGGCAATACCGTCTCTGGTAGCTCCTTGGCCATTTGCAAATGACTGACTTCCTACGACGATTACATCAGGAGCAACACCCGTGAATAGTTCAGAGTTTTGGTTTGAAACAAGGACCACGGGAGGATCAACTTGTTTAATGATATTGCAGAGGCGATCAAAAGGGTGCGATGGATCGAGGGAAACACAAGCTCCGCCAGCCTTCAGAGTCGCGAGCATTGCAACAACGTGCCAACCTGACTTTTCGAAGCACAGAGGGACGAACGTCTCAGGTCCAACGCCGCGTGCCACAAGTCTCTTTGCAAGGTCTTCCGAGCGACTATTCAACTCTTTGTACGTCAGCTCAATATCCCAGGCACAAATAGCTTGGTGCGTTGGTTGAGAAATGACAACATCTTCAACTATGTCGTGGACGCAACGATTCAATTTGGTAGGCAGAGGTCCATTCCATTGCCTGACTAATGATTGGGTTGTGTTGTCTGCGAGCATCAAATCCCCCAGATACCGCTGAGGATCGCTGAGCGTTGTAAGAAAGACGTTTCTTAGACAATCCATGATAGCCTCAGAGAAGACATCAGGGATCAAAGAAGCTTCGTAGTTGAGTGCGAGACCTAGCTTTCCATTGCCGATTTCCACATTCAGGGTGCATATATACTCGGTAGGGTCGTATACATAGACTGGGCCCAACGACATACGACTAGAGCGTGTAGCTCCGTGTGGCCGAGCCAAAGAAACAGAAGTGTTAAACAGAGCTCTGCCGGCAAGAGCAAGCTCATGCTGGATGTCGATGAGCGGGCAATGTTGGTGAGCCAAACTACTTGCGTAGTTATCTTGCGCTTGTTTGAGCATAGAGACGATAGAGGCATTTCTGTCTAACCGAAATCTCGAAGGTAGAGTGCTAATCAATGGCCCACAAATACGATGCGGATCTGACTTGAGCTCGATGTCGCGACCCGAAGTCTGATAGCCAAAGCACACGTCATCAGTTCCCGTGTAGGATGCAAGCACAATGGCCCAGACAATTTGAAAGATGTTAGCAATTGTCGTATTATTCTTAGCACAAAATGACCCTGCTCTCTCTGATAGTTCGTCAAGATTAGCTTGGATCGTCTTGCACGCCTGGCCAGACTGTGACTGTGACCCATACTGTAGGGCCGGGAAATGGCAGGGGGATACATCTTCCAGGTAGGTCCTCCAATAGGCAAGGTCTTCTTGTTGGTTTCTCTTCTGCAAGGCTTCGACATACTCCCTGTAGCCGGGGAGTGAGGGTGTGTCGGAGATCTGGGCGCCGTCATAGAGAGAGACGAACTCGCTGAAAACCATGGAAAGCGAGTGCGCATCCATGATGGCATGGCTAACTTGGAGGCAATAGTAAACATCTCCACCTGGTGTCAACATCAAGCCTAACGCGTGAGGTGATGTGACAGAGTCATATGAGTCACAGTCCCTTGCGCGCAGATATCCAAGAGCATCTCCAGCTACGTACGGAACAATCTGGACGACTTGGTCGAATTCGCGGAGCACGATCTGATCATAGAATCCATCCCTGGCACTTATTTCGAATCGTGTGCGGAGAATTGCATGCCGTTTCACTACTTTAGCCCACACCGCCTTCATTTGTTCCACGTCAGGGCTGCTGACGTCCCTCAGTGACATCTTGGCTACGTATCGCGTGACGTATTGCTGGGGGCATTTCTGCTGGCTCAGGAGGATGCCCCGTTGTATTGGAGCGCAGGGATAGATGTCTTCAATATTTTGAGCGTTAATGCCGCTGGACGCCAATTGTTGGAGAGTGCTCTCAAGCTGGTGTTGGTTGAGCTGAGAGGCTGGGAAATCGGAGGAAGTGATAAAGGTGCTCATGTCGACCGCCTCAGAGACAATAAGTTCTAGAGTACTTTCAAACTCTGGCAGCCACTCTTCGACGCGGCCCGATTGCTTGATATTTCGATTGAAGCTCATGTCGATCAGCAATTGACCTCCATCAACCAGCGCCGTAATCTCGAAAAGTGCTAATCGAGGCATGCTGGGATCAAAGTTGGCAGTGGCCTCATCATCAAAATGTATCTGTTTGAAGAGTGAGGTACTTCGTTCGAACTGCTGCATCAAACCAAAGAAGTTGAACAAGAGTTCGATGTTGAAAGGGTGAATGGAGCATTGATCATCACTCCAACCTCCATAACGATGAGCGAACTGGGCCCAACTGTCATCCATCTGCGACCGCCGGACATTCTTTACCAGCTTTACAACTTCGAGCACACCTTGATTCTCAATATCAACAGTGATGGGTGAGATTGCTGTGAACCATCCGACCGTTCGCGACAGGTCAATGCTATTGTCCCAAGTCTGGCGACCATGGTGTTCAGTAAAGACTGATGGGACGGAGCGGTCTGGGAATATCTTGCCGAAGGATGAGATGAGGGCCGCTACCATTATGTCTACTGGCTGAAGGTTCTCGACTCGGCTAGAAATATCTAGTAGCGACCTCGTTGTTCCGGGGGATAGGTGGGTTGAAAGGTGTTCAGCATCAGCATTCAGATTAGTCTTCTCACAAAGAGACCAATAATGAAAGTTACTGTTGTAGTCTTGAAGAGTTAGAGAGTCATTGGCTATTACTTTTGACATTTGCCTCTGTTGAGATTTTACCCAGGTCGAGTAGGATATTGAGGGCGGCAATGGTGTTGCCCCCTGCAATAGATCTTCCAGATCGCCAATGATGATACGCCAGCTAACAAGATCTACCACCAAGTGATGGCAAATCAGTGATACGAAGATTTCATCACAGACTGAAATTTGAGTGGCAACTAAGATTGGCCCTGTCTCAAAATTGGTGCATTTGTGTTTCTCTTTGACAATCTCGACGACGCCATCAAAGCTAGAGGCTGTGGCTGTCTCAAAAAGAAGCGCGTCACAAACGTTCAGGCTGATTCTTTGTTTCCAAACGTCATTACGATGTTCGAAAGTAGATCTCAGCATGGCATGATGCTCAACCACGTACTCAAGGGCACTCTCCAGCGACCCAAGTGTTTTTGGATTACGTGCCTGGAGCAAGACGCTCTGATTAAAGTGGTTTGAGCCCAGAGGGTTCTGGTGGAAATGAAACTTCTGTATGGGCGACAGATCGAATGGGCTATCAGCCATGTAATCACCCTGGAGTTCCAGTACCTCGTCCTTCAGTGACTCCATGTTGCTCGCAAGACTGGACAGTGATATGGCCTGAAGAATATCGCCAACTCTGATACGATAGCCGAGAGACATGCAGCGAGCTGTAAGCAGCATTGCCGAGATAGAATCACCGCCAACAGCAAAAAACGATGAAGTGAGGTTGAGTGACGATGTGGGCTTATTCAAGACATCGGAAGTCGCCCTCACCAGGGCTAGCTCTCTGGGGTCTGTCGTCTGAGTTTCCTGTTCAGTCCCAGTTGCTCTGCCGTTGTCACCAAGAGGGCCAAGCTGCGCAATCCAGCTAACGAGCCATCTGCGATTGAGCTTTCCGGAAGCCAAGGTTGGCAACCTGTTTACCACAAGCCAAATAGACGGTACCATATAGGAGGCGAGGACTCGAGTAGTTGCCTCTTTTAGAGGAGCTATAAGCTCCAGGGAGGTATCATCATCAGCTATGACAGGTTCCTGTTCTGCTTCGGGCGTCGAGAGAGTTTGCTGGGTTGGAATTATGGCCACAAGCTTATCGCGATGCAGGCCCTTGCGCGGAAGTAGAACGGCAGAGAGATGAGGTATAGCAGCCTCAACCTCGCCCAGTTCTATCCTATAACCTCTCAGCTTGACCTGATTATCTTTGCGGCCGAGAAAAACCAGTGTTCCATTAGGTAGAAGCCTGACAAGATCTCCAGTGCAATAGAACCTTTTCTCTTTATCATCTGACCAAGATAGTGCCGTAATGAAAGACTTGGATGTCCTTTCCACATCCCCGAGATAACCCCTTGACAGCAGCGGCCCGCTTACCAAGAGCTCACCCACGCTTCCAACCGGCACAAGTTTATCAGAGTTGGCCGATTCCACCACGAAGCATGAGGATGCAACCGCACTTCCTATGATAGATGCTTCATCCTCGGTTTGAGGGTAGTAAACTGTACAGTATACTGTGGCTTCAGTGGGACCATAACCGATGATAAGGTCCGTCGCTGGTTTCCACCTTCGAATCATCTCTGGTCCAACAGCTTCACCAGCGACTACGAGAGTCTTCAGTGTTGGGACCTGGGTGGGCTGGATTGTCAGGGAGAGTGAGGGTGTCAGTTGAGCCCAGGTTATCTTGAAATCGTTCATTATCCTGGGTAGTTGTTCCACTCGGTCTCTGTCTGATGGAATACAAACGCACGCGCCAGATCTTAGTCCTGCGAATATCTCGCAAAGCGAGATGTCGAACACAAAGGAAGTAAATTGAAGAACCCGCGCGTCCTTTTCCAGCTTCATGGACTTGACTTGTTGTTCGATGGAAGTGCAGATGGCGCGATGTTGAACAATAACTCCCTTGGGTTGACCGGTACTTCCCGAAGTAAACATGACGTAGGCATCATCGTCAGCAGAGACCACTGGAAGGTCATCTTCTTCGGGCTCAAATTCTTCGTTCGCGGAATCAATACAGTAGAGGTTGGCTCCCAGCCCTTGGCACCTTTTTCTTGTCTGTTCTGAAACCAAAATCCAGCTGGCTTTTGTTTGTGCCACGATGTTCTGTAACCGATCGTGTGGATGCGAAGGATCCAGTGGGACATATGCACAGCCTAATCGGAGAATTGCTAGCATGGCGATGACGGCCCAACGAGACTTTTCAACGCAGATAGGCACGTAAGAGCCTTGCGTCAACAAAGAGTGTTTCCTCAGGTCTATTGCCAGGGCTCTGGAGTGAGAATCGATCTGCCGATAAGTGAAACTTCCGTCCCAAGCTTGAATGGCTTCGGCTTCCGGTTTACAATGGCTTTGCTCCAAGATGAGTTGGTGCAAGGTTGATTCCACCGCTGGCCGCATCGTCTCTTGGGCGTATTCGTGTATGAGGGATTTGTCTTTCGTATTAACAATATCGGTCTCTCGAATGGTTCCTCCGGCCTTGGTGTTCACGATAGTCTGCACTGCTTGAATGTACGTTGCAAGGAGGCTTTCAGAAAACGCTTCCGAAACCCTGCTTCTCCATGAATCAAACTGTACACCTATGGCGTTTGCTGATAATGTAACATGTATGTTGATGTCAAATTCTGTGGGCTGATATTGTCGTACAGGTTGAATGAGTATATCTTCGTAGTCTTCTTGGTGCCAATCTATGGCCTTCAAGATTGAAATGGCCGTGGAAAAGAGCTTCTGACTGTGTCCTAGCGCATGCTGCACACTAGCAAGTGAGGCATGTCTGTGAGGAATGGAGTCGAGGAAGCCATTTTGGACATTGTTCAGAGCTTCTTTTATGGTCATAGAGTCTAGAATAGTGCATCTACGTGTCAACATATCGATTACTGGCCCAATCATAAGCTCAACGCCCTTCACTGGGAGATCTCGGGCCGATGTCAGTAGTCCAAAGACCACGTCATTTCTATCGAGTACCCTTCTAAGCACAAGAGCCCAGGCAAGTTGCAAGACAGTTGAAACTGTCACGCCTTGGGTCTTAGCAAAGTTGATAATCTGGTATCCATTCTTGATGCTGGCGTGAAGTTGAACTAGGTGCTCAGGAAGGTCTTTCGGCTCAGTCGGGTCGATAAGTACAGGTAGTATGCTCGGTTCGACTTCAGCAAGGGCTTTCTTCCAATAGTCGAGAGCCTCGGTATCATCTCGATATCGCACAGAGCGCACGTAGTCGGGGTAATAAGACTTCTGGATATTATCTGGTCTCTGATGCAAAGCCACTCTGAATTGATCCACAAGTATCTCAATGGACTGGCCGTCAAAGAGAAGATGTGAAAGGTTAAACTTTACAAAGACTTGATTTTCTCCTGTTTGGCAGATGACGAGTGAATGAGGTGGCTTCTTCTCCTTAAAAACAGCTTTATGGCCATCCAAAACTAGTAGGGCATCAACCAGAATGTTCTGGAAGTTGAAGAATGTGATGTCGGCTTCGTGGTGACTAAGAACAACTTGATCCATGAATCCAGGTCTCGCCATACTCTCAACAAAAATGGTCCTAAGAATAGCATGAGAATCGACAAGCTGTTGCCATGCTTTCTCAAAAATCGACTGATGGATCTCAAATTTGAAGGAGAGCTTGAAGACGAAAGAACAGTCGTAATGACCCCTGGACCGGAGTTGTCCCAGTACAAGGGATTGCTGCATTGGTGAGCATGGTACAGTATCAGTAGCCCTAACCCCAGGGCTGTCCCCATACGTTGAGAGAAGTACAGACCTGACCTTGTTCTCCCCTTTCTCTGTTGGGTCGTCTCTGACAGGTGACGTGGTATGCCCATTCGTGCAATGGCGTCTCATATCAACACTGATCACATCGGCAAGCTCAGTGAGACTTTTGCTGCGGAGTACATCACGGACGGTGAGGGCCATATTCTGCTGTCTGCACTTGGATACAACCGTGATTGCAGTTACCGAGTCTCCCCCCAGGCTCAAGAATGAGTCATGACGCTTGATCTTTTCAGGCTGCATGTTGAGTACTTCGGCAAGGATCCCCTGCAATGCAAGTTCCATGTCTCCCCGTGCCTCATCATCTTCGTTTTCGACTGGATCTTGAGAGAAGAGTTGATCATAGGTATCCGAGCCCATCAACTGTATCCACTTGGATATAGTGACTCGGTCAACCTTGGCAGAAGCTGTGGCTGGAAACGATTTTGCAAATACGTAGGCTGTCGGAACCATGAACTCCGGTAGTCGCTTGGCCAGATCATTTCGCAAGACCTCAGCTCTACTCAAAGAGAGCTTGGCTGGTAAGCACGCCATTGTTCCCGAGCTCACGGTGAACATTCCGTCTGCTTCTTGGACTCTCAATACCGCGGTCAATCGGTTTGCCAGTAGGCCCTCTTTGGGCACGCTCACCACAGCTTGTTGTACAGACCCAAGTGCCAGAACAGTTCTCTCAACCTCGGCAAGTTCGAGTCTCTGGCCGCGAATTTTAACCATCATGTCTTTGCGGCCGCTGAAGCTGAGACTCCCATCGGAATTGAAGTACATGAGGTCACCCGTCCGGCAGTAACCAAAGCCTTGGCGAGGTTTGGACCAGCTTGCCGAGTTTACAAAGACCTCTTTAGACTTTTCATCAAGGTCTAAATACGAGGACGCTGTACTAGGGCTGTAAACCACACATTCCCCGACAACACCGATCGGTAAGAGGCGATCGTGGTTCTCAGGATCAACCACCCAGCAGGTACCACCGGAATATCCCACGTTTCTGACATCATTGAGTTGCCCAAGCCTGCTGTTGGAGCTCACAATACCGTTTTCGGAGCTAGCATAGCAGTAAATCAGGCCGATCTTGGACGTCCAGCGAGCGGCTTCCGGCTGAGGAATGGGCTCGCCCATTACTAATAGTGTCTTCAAATTTGGCAAGTCGTCAGGATCCATCGTTCGAAGAAGTGAAGGCACAATGACCGAAGTGTCAACATTGGTCTCGTTCATGTAACTCACAAGTTCATTGGCTCTGGCATGCTCCGATGGAATGCACACGCAGCCTCCGAAAATGCAAAGTGGCATGAGAACTTCGTAGATGGCAGGGGTGAAGCTATATGAGGCAAAGTTAAGAAATCGCTCAGATGTAAAGATGTCAGAGCACTTCTTCATTCCTGAGCAGAATGCCGAGTGCGTCACTGTGATTCCCTTTGGGACTCCAGTAGACCCAGACGTGAACATGATGTAGGCGACATCTGCTGGAGATACTGGAGGTGATTGGAACTCGCTACCACCATAGCGATGCGCTTGTGAGAGAAACTCATCATCAATTTGACAGATATTCTCGCTCAGCTGTTCGCTGATCGGAATGCTTTGCAGGGTGCTCACTACTGCCTTGGCTTCCGAAACGTTCCGAATCTGTTCTAGTCTCGCGAGGGGCTGTCCCATATCAACTGGAACAAGAATTGCTCCTGCTTTAAAGATGCCCATCCACGCAATAGTCACGTGCTTGGATTTCTCACAGCAAGCCATCACCACATCGCCTTTTCGAATGCCCAAGGAAATGAGTTGTTGGGCCAAATAGCTGGACGCGTTCGCAAGTTCCGAGTAGGACATTTTGCCGTCCCAAGCGTCTACCGCAATTTTATCCGGACACTTCAATGCCAGCGTCTCGAATTGATGGTGAATGCAGTCATGGACGTATTCGGGTGGACTCGCATTCCAATGCTGAATCTGTGCCTTCTGCACATCAGGCAAGAGATCCAGGTCTTTGATCTTTAGGTGGGCTTGTCCAACTACGGCTTTGACAGCCATTTTGAGCACCTGAGCCACGTTTATAGCCTGCTTCATAGACAGATGGGCTGTAGTGAAGGATAATTTGATGACAGGGTTGGCAGGGGATTCGAACAGAACGATAATAGGAAACTAGTACATTGTTAGACTAATAACAACCGATATTTCAGACTAATTTTCTTACGCTTGAAAGCAATTCCTCCATCTTCTCTCTATCGGTAATGGTGTTAGAAACCACAAGTGAGTTTTGAGGGAGACCAGCTTCAGTGGGCTTTGACGACCCACAAGAGTCATCTTGGCAAATATCAATAGAGTTACCCCCCGTCTCGTTCTGAATGGCCTCAGAGACCCACGAGATAGATTGCTGTGGCTCCAGGTCTGCCTGGATAACACTTGCGGATATGAGGCCTTTGGAAGCACTGGTCGTATGAAAGGCGATGAAAGCCGGATTCTGGGAACCGGTGTACAGTCCAAGGACCAAAGCCCACGCAGTATACATAAGATGCAACTGCAGACCATCATGAAGGCCAACATCAATACTACCATATTTCTGTTTGTCTAGTATTCCATCGTTTCGAACTGGGAACCGACAGACATTTGCCCCCGTCAAGACCTTCTCCCAGGGTTGTTTCTTGTTTGACATAATGGTGTATGTCAGTGAGAATTTTCTATTCAAGCTATTTTTTTCTTTTCCTTTCCTGTTTCTTGAAATGTAAATTCAATAATTACTGTAACCCAGGGCTGGTGAATCGACACAGGTTGAAGTTCAATAGTACCTTGACCCGTCAAGTACAGCAAATACAATGTCACTAATAATGACTGCCTAACAGGCTCTTCGTTTCACAACTCAGATCCTGACCAATAAGAATGATAGACTTTCTAACAGAAATGATCGGTCTGGTGTTGATCACATGCGTAGTGGGCATTGGTCTAACTGAGAATTGCCTCTGCACTCACTTAGTCGTCATCCCAGGCGATCATGTCAGCTTACTCGGCACTTGTCAGCTGATGAATACTGAATCAGGCACCTAAACTGTTGGCATCCCTGCGCTTCCATATGCACTGTCAACAGGTACTAAGTTACAATCTAGTACCGAATTATCATGTAGGTGTTTTTATCACTCGTCGCGGGTAATTTGCCCAGTTGCGGATGAGACAGAAACACGTACGCCTGTGACCAGTTCACAGCCGATATTGATGCCACCATCTGTCTTCTCTAACGATACCATGGCTATACAGGCTAACGTCATGCGGCACAGAAAGACCCAATATTTTGTTCCGTGGTGAGGATGGAATAAACGCTCCAAGCTACGACAGCATCTCGAAGCCAACAGGTATAAGAGTTTAATACTCTCTTAAGGGACTTATTCTCTCAACTGTTTAGCTCCAGCATTCTCATGCAAGAGTCGTTCTAGTTCAAGATTCGATTCTACGATATACCAAGAGGTTTTGTGATACATCAACAACGATACGTCAGACAGCGTATAATCTTACAACGCACCCATCCATCCTTATACACACAACGTCACACTTGCAGGGAGGTTGAGTCACACCTAAATCTGCACCTTCACACCCATTTATACCCCGCACCTATCGCAATCATGTTGCTCCAAACCAAAATCTTTCTCTTCATCTTTGTCCATCTGACCATTCTTTTTGAAACCGCATTCGGCGATAGGTTTTACTACGGCTCTGGCTGCTCAGGAGATTATCAAGCCTTCAGCGCTAGCCAATACGAGAAGTGCTATAAATCTTCGCAAGGCTACGCTCGAAGCATCTGGTCCGATAGTACAGGAGCGAACGAGTGGTGGACAGCATACCGACGAAGGCAAGGCGGCAAAACCTGTGGTTGGAGCGTTTGCTCGTTCAACGCTCTGAATGATAATTGCTGCTCTGCGTCTGGAAAGTTCATCAGCGGGTTGATAGTCCACAAGCCAGGTCGTTCTCAAATGGCGAGCAAGGAGAAGGCAGCGGCTGAGGAGAGTCGCCAACGAGATCCAGAGGCTGCCGCCCGAGCGTTCCTGAAACTGAGTCCGGAAGAGCAAGCAGCCGCTACCCGCTCTGGTGGTCCACCTGTTGGTGTTGATGTCACGGGAACGAAATGGGAGCCTACCGAGTGTGAGGAAATTGGAGGTCCAGATGCTCAGTCATTCATTGAGCTCCCTGATGGCACGCACCATGGTCTCGGTGCGGGAGTGCTTCGGGTTTCCGAGGAAGAACTTCAGCGACAGCTCAAGGCTAAGGGTAAGCCAGCTTTATCTGATAAGAAGATTGCTCAGTTGCGCGAGGATGGGTTCTTGGAGTGAATGTTCACGGGCTCGGGATGATAAACATTTGGCCGAGCTTCTTGTGCTCCTGGGACGTATTGCATGAAACGTTATTACAATATCTTGATTCAACATCAAGAAAGCGAGTTTCTTGTCAGTGTCTATAGGTATTGTTTCAACGTTTATAGCCTATAGATGTATTTATATGCTGAATATTACTGTACCGAATTGAGGTAATTGGTGAGACGACCGCCACGTCTCACCCAACATCAACTCGACATAATACCCCTAGCATACAACTTTTCCGAAGAGACCTAAGTACCTTTATTTTTGTCTCGTGATATCTTAAACTAGGCTAATATACTGCACTGCCTATCTAAACGTAAATCCCTCAATTGATCTACTAGGCATAAGAGTCTTTACTCCTGGGATGTAGGGGGGCCATATTAAAGGCTTAAAGGGCCTTAACAATACAGAAAGACAGCTTCCGATTCTATTTAAGTGATCATGATGTATGCTAAGCGCAGAGGGGCTTCTGTTCTTTAGCAGATTGATGCTCAATGATAAGCCTATGGTTGTTTTGAGACTATCCTTGTGTCTATCTGTTTGTCTTGCCTGAATTATAAGATACACGCTCACAGGTTTTCCCAATGCCGAGGCGCCTTTTCAACCAGCCCATCTCTTACCATGAAAAACGCCACGACGGATCAGCGGAATGTGGCATCCTCTCCCTTACTCTCAAGTTGACAGAGGTGCTGCCCAATACCACCAGAGCTTCCTTAGGCAATCCTCAGAAGCTTAACAGATTCTTGGGTTGTTGCAAGGGAAGTGGCAAGAGCACCTTGTCTTGTCTCTACACTGGTAATATGGTACGTCGTAATTGATGTGGTTGTCATTGGTGCAGCGAAAGTTATATGGAGGGCCACGACATTTTTTGCCAAGATCATTATCATTACAGAGGAAATCTGGCTTGGCCATAATCCCCATGTCGGCAGATGTCGTGTTAACTTGTGGTTCTCGAATTGGGTTTGCGGTGGTCAAAGCGAGAGCGCTTGACAGGAGGAGAAGCCCTGTGCAAGTGTAAGGAGGATTCAATCAATAGATGTGGAAGTCCATCCCCATACCTTTAATGAGTGTAAATGTCATGCTGGGCTAAGAGAGGCGCGGTATTGGATAGATGTTACTAAGGATGATGGAAGGCCAGGTCAATGAATGCTTACGTGAACAAATTCGAGCGACAGCAAGACCGAGCTGGAACAGGACATTATGCGACTCTGTTATACAACAGGTTCAAATCACATTGCTTATATTGCATCCAAATATCAAAGTAATTCCGCACACTATTGACTCCAACTTCGTGAATGATCATGATGAGATTACACGACCAACAGATGAAGCCATGGAACCCCAAGCCCCTCCTATTCCCGAAATTGGTAGAATGAAACCTTAAGTCTTTGGGTACAGACGTATGTTGGCTGACTTTGCGTCTTGCAGGGGCATAATCATGCAACTGGAAAAAAAAATTCAAAAAAATCATCAAGTCAGCTTACTTTCCCTTCTGGGCGCGCTGATTGAATGTATGTTGGTTGGCTGTATTACAAAAAGGTCAATGGCGAATCACCTATGCGGATGCCCATATGTTACCCACAATTCTAATCACAGGAACTTCCGATTGGTCATGTTCGCTCAGTCGGGGGTCATTCAACCTTGTTTTCCATCACGAAATCTGTCCAGCGGCAAGATGCTTTCGTCGCGTATGCTAATAACACTTGATTGTGTATGACAACTTACGACACAGGCTTGTTATGGCGCATTCAATGACGTGAACTATGCATTTAGATTGACTGTGAAGTATGAATATTTCCCATAATGCAAGATAAGACCAATAAACCCCAGTTTAATGCCCCTCTTGCCCAATCCCAACACCTTCATTTCAGGACAACCTCAGGTTGCGGGTCATCCTCATTATCCCACGGAAATCCGTTCTTCCACATGAGCTCCTCCCGAGATTTCTCGGTCGAAAAGACCACTACACAGGAGTAATCACTGGCGCTCATACTGATAATGCGATAAAGACCACGGGCGATGTGTTTAGTTACTTGGGTGATTGCATAATCGATTGAGTTGTTGGTACCGGTGCGAAGAAGACGAAAGTCAGAGGCAGCATTAATATTGATGAAAATGACATCAACTTTGCTGATGTCCATGAACCCAGATGATGGTTTGTTTGGATCGGGCCATAAGGCCGGGTTGGTTGAAAGGTCGACTGAGTACTGAACAGGGATATTGCTTGACATATTGGGTAAGATATGGATTCTTTAATGTAATATATAAAGTATTTTGCAAGTTGAGATTAATACAAGACAAGGAGAATTATGAGAAGAGATGGAAGGTAGTGTCGATATATATACCTTTTCCCGGGCCCTATGCAGCCCATTTCATTTTAAGAAGGTGGAGTTAATTGCCTTTCACCCTGTGACATCAATGATCTGGTCCGGAAAGACGTAATGATATGTCGAGCTAAACAACTGAGGGCCAAGCTGACGTAAAAACATGAATTCTGAAAGCATGCTTTTATTAATAGCGCAAGTAGTCGATGGGGCATTCAAGTTTTACTGAATGTTATAAATCGTAAAGTCGAATATCGTAGACTGATAATCACAGATTGAGAGTCAAATTAATGAGCGGAATTTGAAACATGGTCGATCAGGATCCATGCTGTCTTGCAAGGCGAGTCACTGGCGTGTATGCTTGGATATGACTTGAAGAAGCTCAAGGGGTAGTAGGGCTCAGTAAAATTTTTGGATACTGACAGAGAACGTACCTTGCCCAGACCAAAGTAGTCCTACATAAACATCTCAGTTGAATCGACACGTGCTCAAGTTACCAGGGCATCATGACAGTAACCTTTTGGCATCGTAGCCTTTACTGCATATGCCATGGGAGGCAAGAGCTATGCAAAATGTCTAAGTGCGATGTACAACATTAGAGGCAAACTCGCCATGTCCCAGCAATAACCATGATGAGGCGATGGGTGAGTCATTTCTGTGGTTCCGGTTTGCATAACTGCATTTTAAAAGATATAAACAAATGAGGAAAGCATCCAGAAAACAAATCAAGGATGCTATAAGGTATATGACTGTGAAGGCAGTGATACCGTCAGGGCAAGTCTTGCACAATTTCGTAATGTCGTGATGCTTAATTTTCACATAAACAACGCTTTCACGGGCCTTAGTATCATCAACAGAAAAGCGCGACGTCCTTTGAATCCTGTTATATTCAAGCAGCGGTTAGTGACGTCTTAGTAATAGTACGCTGGTCGTGTGTTGCTGGGGGTATTTGCCGCCAACTCTAGCCTGGCGGCAAAGGCACACATCGTTTAACGATATTTGTTTTTAAACCCCACTTATTAGCTTTCGATGTTCAGTGTAAAGCCTTTCGATTCTTGAGATGGCACATCTTGCAGACAGAGAGGCCACAGCTCTCTTGTATGTAGAACAACCTTTAGATAACTTCAGTGCTATCAGCCATTCCATTCCCGCGTTAACCTGAACGTACCTACTTACCCCAGCTTGTCTGGATGCTTTTACCCGGTTCCACTTGGTTAGAGTGGGGATGCTACTTACCCCTCGCTCCGCATGTGTCTGTTAGTGGCGGGATAGCTTTGTGGGGTCAGTTTAATGGACAACATCTAATGTTTGATACTCTTGATAAATACTGGTTCGCCCATGTGGGATCTACAAAGAAGGCTCTTGAGTTGGTTTCTCTCCTACAAAAGCTGCATTTGGTGATACCATCTTCTGCTGATTCATGAGATCATATCTATCACATGAAGAGATTCACTATAGCCCTGTCATTGACGAAATCATGCCTTCCGCTGCTTCAAAACCCTACCCCGTCATCATCGTTGGGGCTGGCCCCGTTGGTCTGATCACGGCGGTCAACCTGGCAAAGCTCAATGTGCCAGTGCTGGTCCTGGAGAGAAACCATCAAGTCGACCAGTCTCCCCGTGCGGCTGTCTACCAGCCTTGTGCACAGGCGGAGCTGCTCGAGTCTGGCACGCTTGAGGATGTTCGGAAGGAGTCTGTTCTTAATGACGTCTTGAGTTTCTGGAAGAACAAGAAAAGGGTCGCCTCCATCGAGAAAACTGAAGATGCGGATAGATTCCCCGCCGGACTCAACTGCCCTCAGCCGAAACTAGCCGAAATCTTGGTCAGCCATCTCCTCAATAAGTACAATGCTGAGGTCAAGTTCTGCCAAAAGGTTATTGAGATTCACTCCAACACGGGTGGCGATACAGTACAAGTCGTGGCTGTGGACACGAATACAAATGCCGAGACGAAATACACGTGTAACTGGTTGGTTGGGGCCGACGGTGCTGGTTCCGCCGTCCGCAAACTCTCCGATATTACATTTGACGGCTTCTCCTGGCCCAAGGAAGACTTCGTGGCAACCAATGTGCGCTTCGACTTCATGAAGCATGGCTTTTCGACTGCTAATTTCGTCATGGATCCGGTGCACTGGTCTGTTGTATGCATACTGGACGACACTGGCCTCTGGCGTTGTGCCTTTGGTGTCAAGGCCGGAATGACAAACGATGAGATTCGTGCCGAGATTGATGAGCACTATAAGCACATTTTCCCAATATGGCCTGCCGAATACGAGCTTGTAGAGCTAAACAAGTATAAGCCACATCAGAGATGTGCTTCAACTTTCAAGAAAGGAAGAGTTTTGCTGGCAGGAGATGCAGCTCATGTACGTACCTACTAAATAGGCCCTTCTGCCTATATTCACTCAAGATCATCTCAGATACTGACAACAAATTTGCAGAGCAACAACCCTATCGGTGGACTGGGCCTAACAACAGGTCTTTTGGATGCTGGGCCTCTGGGTCGCGCTCTTGGTGCAGTCATCAACGGTAGAGCTCCAGAGGGCCTTCTTGACAAGTGGGCAAATGCACGTCGCGATAAGTGGCTCACTTTCACCAATTCCTTCTCCATTGAGAACAAGAGAATGATCCAGATGGCCGGATACAGCGAAGACCCTCTGGGTATATGGGCGGATGACGACGTAGCCAAGGAACACAATATGGAGCAGTGGGTGAGAACAGCAACTCCAGCCAAGGAGGAGGAGGACACTCAGTTCTGCAAGTCGCTTGAGGACCCTCAGAACCAGCATCTATTCCATGTGAGACAATGGAGCATCACCCTTGATCCCAGATGGATGGAAGAATTCGAGGATCCAGAAGTGACCAAGTACAGAATCTCGCTCCGGCCTGATGCACTTCAGATCTGAGCAGTTGCAGAAGTCGAGGTTGTCTTGAAACTGCAAAGACACTGTTGTATTTATCTATCCGTATCAACGCTTCAAGGTCCCGTTTATCTAACTGAGATATTTACCAAACCATCTTAAAGCTTGATCCTCTGCTTCCATGCTTTGTTGAAACTGGTTTTCGTGGTTAGGGTCTGCACGCACACAAATCCATGAACAGCTCCTCGGTATATCACCACCTCTGTTGGAGTATGTTCCAAACCCTTCCATATATCTTTAAGAATAGTAGTTTGAGACATTGACGTGACCTGATATTTTTCCCCGATGAAGACAGAGACAGGCTTGCCAACATTTTCTACAGTTACAGGCAGCGACAGAGCACTTGCGTGGCCAATGAAAACAGCGTCAACGAGTGGCATACCATCAGCGGTGATGGCGTCTGCATGTGTGAGAGTCAGCACGGGTCTACCGCCCCCACAGAATCCGGCAGCCCCTATACGCTGCTGGGATCTTTCACGCCAGCGGACAGCCTTAAAATAAGACCGGATTTTTGGGCATGCTTGACCAAAAGTGCTGTATACGAAGAACAGGGTAACCCCGTACATAACCTACATGGCATACCATCTGTATGTAATTAGTTAATCAAGTCCTTGCTTCCAAGATATCGGAATTCCTCACGGTTGCCATATCCAGTTCCAGCTTGGAGTAGTATCGGTTAATTGGCCGATGACATTCTATGCTGGTCAGTCAACTATCGCTGACTCTCAATCACGGAATGAGTGTTCACATACAAGAAGCCATAAAGGAGCTTATCTTGAGTATAGAGACAAGGAGAAATCAACAGGCAATGTGATGGGAATAGTAAAGTTTGTTTTGCTGGATTTTATAATAATTTCTATTCCACAACAACACACAATACAGAGTTGGGCATGCCGCTATTGCCGACCGACGCTTGGTAGGCTAATAAAGCTGAGAGGTTAACAAAAACTGGCGATCGACACGGGCGTTAACCGAGTTTGGTAGCGCCACTGGTATCCCAGACCACGACTATTGAATGCGCTATGACGTACATCATCCAATCGAAACTTTCTCGCTCGCATTTCGTGATCGGTGGCCGATACATAGCGAACGGCCGGGATCTGCAACTTATCTCGCGGCTTAACTCGCTGCGATCGGTTAGTGGTACTCCGATATGCCGTGTAGGGCTGCGATATGTTGACTTCCTGGGAGAAGAGTGGCTGTCTTGATAACTACTAATAATCCACCGCCGCCGCAGCTGAATGAAGAAACAGTAAGACGCACACCGTCAGCGAAACAGACTAAGACATTCACATTATTCAACAACTCAATATTTGGCCAAAGGTTTTATTTACTCAACAATGCCAGAAGCACAAGTAACCATTATTGGTGGCGGTCTTGCAGTGCGTTCTCATATTTAACAACCCCACGAAGTATCCAGTATTGACAACCGTCAGGGTCCTGTGCTAGCTCTAGCCCTGCACAAGCATGGTATTTCCAGCAGTATCTATGAACTGCGACCCTCCACATACAGCTCAGGCGGAAACATCGCCTTAGCCCCAAACGCCGCCCGAGTCCTAGACCATATCGGCGTCTATGGTCGCCTGCGCACCCGAGGATTCAACTATGAAGAAATCTCCTTCGAGAACGGTTCTGGAACAGTACTCGGAAAATTCTTAAACGGAAGTCAAAAGCAGTACAACTTTCATGCTCTCCGCATCAAAAGATCTATTGTGCATGATGAACTCTTGTCTGCATGCAAGCAGCGTGGCATCCCCGTTCACTACGGGAAGAAATTCAAGAGTATCATTGCCGAAACCGATCAAGATGTGACTGTCTTGTTCGAAGATGGAGAGAAAGTTACTTCAGGGTTTGTGGTTGGGTGCGATGGCATTCACTCCAAGGTCAGAAGTCACATCGAGGTTGTTGAGCCTGAATTCAGTGGCCTCATGGGTATTATGGGTTCGGTGATGGAGACAGACTTCACCTCGATGCATGGAGAATTACGCCCCTCTCTCCCTTGCATGATGTTTGGTGCCAGCGGCTCGTTCGCCATAATGCCGTCCAGCTTTGATGGCAAAGAAGTCGGATATTTTGCTACCCTAGAAACAAAAGATCGCAGTCGGGAGGATTGGTCAAAGCTGGATCAGAACAAATCTGAGCTTCACCAAATGCTGGCAGAGAGGTTCTCAACTCACAATTCCCATTGGCCCGACATAGTCAGAGAGCTTGGCAACAAAACCCCGGAGGATACCTTGACGAGCTGGCCGTAAGTGACCATGGTTTCAACTGTACAGGCATTTACTCACCTACCTGATTAGGTTCTTTTCTGTCCCAACGCTTCACAAATGGACATCCACTACAGGTCGAGTAGTGATTATTGGCGATGCCGCACATGCTATTCCACCGACTGGTGGTCAGGGAGCGGCCATGGCCTTTGAAGACGCCGAGACGCTTGCTTACGTATTGGAGCGCATTCAGGACATGCATCTGACCAGTCTTGACGGCGACCATAAGTCTATCGCGGATAGTATTCTCGGTAAGTGGCAGCAGCACCGCCACGATCGAATCGTCAAGGTTATGGACTTTACTTCAAAGAACGGGACTTTGCGTAAGAGCAGCCCACACTTTTACGAGCAAGCGGCCAAGGAATGGATCATCTGGGCTGCATTCAAGTTTATGGGCGCTGAAGCTGGGGCAAAGTGGCTTTATACGTACAATGCAGAGGACATCCTTGGTGTTGTTGCTTAATGCTCGATAAGAGTGTAGGCTCGTGAGTACATGGCGAGGATAAGCAAAATAAACGTAAGGATCAGGTATCGGGCTTCTTGTTTTCCAACTTCTCACAATATGAAATTCAAATTCTATGTCCTTTTTACTATCCTGCCTTACTATCGGTAACCTGCCTTCTCTGAGTAAATACACTTGCAACATGGTCATGCATATTGTACCTTGAGAGAATTAGTAAAAGATAGTTGCCATTATTTTTGAAACACAACTTACATATTCATCTCATCAATAGTTAATTTACCCTCTTCGGTAGCGACGTTATAGCCTTTGGTCTTTGTGTTACTAGAAAAGCCTGTGAATGATTGTGTTAGTGTCTGCATCTGGGTAACAGCTCGGTAACTCTCACCAATTCGCTCGTTGATGTTCTCTCGGGCCCTTGCTGACGCAGCCTGAACCTTGGTTGCCCTGGGCTTGCGAACCTCCTCGAATACCTTAAGAGACTCACGAATATCACCGCTAAAGTGCTCTTTGCTGAAGACAAGACCAATTGCTGCAGCATCCTCGATGGCCTGGCAAGCACCCTGACTTTGATCGGGCATCATCTTTTATTTCTGTCAGTCCATGAAACGCAGAGACGAAAGGAATCAAAGTTGTAACAAAGAGAACTTACCGGATGAGCGGCATCTCCCATAATGCAGGCAACCCCCTCCGTCCAGTGATCGTAAGGCTCATGGAGCCACAATCGCCAAGGGCGGATCTCGTACCCAATCTCAAGGTGCTTGAAAACGGACCGGTCCAAGTCAGGGTACGGATCTAGAAGCTCTTCTAAAGTGGCCTCTTGGTCCCAAGTCTGTGCCTTGAGGTCTCCTGCTTCGCGCGGGAAGAAGCAATAGTATGACAGGAGCTTACCTCCGTTGCAAGGAGACAAGACAATCTTGTAATGAGTGTTGTAACCTCCCCAATACTCCAACGCACTGTTCTGAGAATAGTCGACCAAGCCTAGCTCCACAGCCTTTGCAGTGTCAACATTGGTATGCAGACATGTGCAAGTCGCCGGTTTGCGATCGGGCTTGATGCCAAAGACACTTCGAAGGGTGGATCCGATGCCATCGGCTCCAATGACCACGTCGTGCTTTACTTTCTTTCCATTTGCAAAGGTGACTTCTCCGTTCTCCACATCGACATCAGTAGCCTAGAGTAAACGACAGTGATTAGTGACGCTGCAGTATTAGCTAACAATGCAGGACTTGATAACTCACCTGGTGATTCACAACGAGTTGGGCTGGGGTCCCCTCGCCTTCACCAAGAGCACTATCCATCAACATGCGATGCATGTACTGGCGATGAAACATATAGTAGACCTGGAGACAGGTATCAGCATCTCTATTTATGGGCGAGATTAGATGTCAAGGTATCACTTACATAGCCCCATCGTTCTTTATAGTCCTTCAGATCGTAAACGCTGACAGGCTCACCAGTCTTCCAGTCACGACTAATTAACTTCCTGAGAATAACAGGATCGCCAATCTCGATATTGACTTTCCATTCCTCCAGCCAGCGAGTACCATTAGCAGCGCAAGAGATGGAAGCTCCAACTTCGCCGGCAAAATCAGCACGCTCGTAGATTGTGACCTTGTGGCCTTGACGACGAAGGGAAGTAGCAACTGCTTGACCTCCGATGCCGCCTCCAATAACAGCGACATCAAGTGCGCGCCAACCACTTTGAGAAGGCATGGCTTTTTCGATATGTTTGGTGGTTCAAGTCTGGAATGTTGATAGTTGAATAACCAGATGGACGAAGACGTTTCTTCTGCAGTTTGTGTGAAAAGAAAAAGAATTTGAAGCAATCACGCCCTTTAGAAGCATCAAATATCATTCAAGTGCTGTGGCCTTCGATCACTGGACTGTATTATGCTCCCGACCAAGCCCCGATCTCTGATGCCCGCTGCACCGGTTTCTTTCCGACCCAAACCCGGCTGCTCTTTTCCCTTGAAGGTTTCCGACCATTCCCCGGCGGAATCTGGAGAGCCTGGCAGTATTCTATGCAATTATTGGCTTTTTTTTACATTTCAATCAGCTGCCGTGTCTCGAGCTCTATGTCCTTGCAAGCCGTCAATGTACCAAGGGTCATTTGAGTTTACCTTGCACCTTACAGAATCCATTTGGCACATTTCGGCTTGCAATCTTAGCTTTGCGGCCCGTGGTACAACAGCAATCCTCCTCATAGCTTCATGTTACAGGGCAATACATTCTGATGGATCGCAATTATTTTACATTGGACCCGGCGGAAGAATACGTGTTGGCAAAACCTATCAAATACAAGTTGAATACCCTCGCTGCAAGACGGAGTCATTGCAATTTTTCACAATGCAGCAGCGAGATATTTAGAATGGTACAGCAAGAATTTGCATTTAAACTGGTTGACCCAAGAGCGAAATGGGAATTACCTGACTTGTAGTTTGTGGAGCAAACAAGCTTGCTTTTCGCTGAGATAGGCGTATTAGAACTCAACTATCTCAAGAGTTGAACGACAGCATTTAGATGAACATGTGAAAGTCTGGTAGCAGCGATATAGCCCTCTAATGGTCTGGACTCGGTGTTAATGTTATCTCTTTCCTGTCAAACAGGAAATGTGGTGCAAAAAGCCTCCGTCTGACTTCCTCTATCATTCGGAACGGTTATGGCAACGCACCACCGCTTCGGCGGTCCTATTCCGTTGATAAACCATGCCAACCCCGTTCTAGCTCCGACCATGTGACGTTTGGTAACAAGGCCCACGAACTAAATTAGAACATGGGGCAACCAATCAGGGGATGATCATTGCCACTGACTTACTACAACTTATTGACACGATTAGCAACAAAGAGAGCCACGGCTTTATTGGAAATCAACTTCAAATCCAAGAATTCATCATCGGGGTTTTAACCAGTACCATCCTGATGGGATACTGATGTAATGATGTAATGCATCATCTAGGTAATTATTAAATAAGAAATTGGAGAAAGAAACAGGATTCTAGGAACCCTATACGTGAAGCGAGATACTGGGGGCTTCTTGTGCTATTCTTCTCTAGTCTAACAACTGACTACAACTTGCTTTCTGCCGGAAGACGCCTGCTTGGCAGATTGTCATTCGGCCCGGGGATTAGATGGTCCAGATCTCTCGTGTTCACATAACCGGGGTGAGCGTCCCGCATCAAGTCCGTCATTCCACAAAGCCTCATTGCGGTCTCTATCTCATCCTTGATGACTAAAACCCGGGTGAGCTAAGTTGGGCCAAAGGAGTCAAGATAGGGGAACTTACTGTTGATTGCATGTTCAACTCCTTCTTGGCCATAACCAAGAGAGTATAGTAACGGGCGACCAAAGCCGACAGCTGAAGCGCCAAGGCATATAGCCTTGACAACATCGGACCCTCGTCTGAAGCCTCCGTCAATCAAGACCTTCATACCTGTCAACACTTCGGGACAAATCTTGTTCACTTCCAAGAGAGTTAAGATAGCAGGGGGTGCACCATCAGCAGCCCGTCCGCCATGATTACTGATAACAATACCGTCACAGCCTGCATCTAGGGCCATTTTTGCATCAGATGCTCGCTGTATACCCTTGACTACGATTGGAATATCGCCAAGGATGCCTCGTAGCCACTTGATGTCATCCCAGCAAACGTTTGGGTCAATAAAAGACGAAGCAAGTCGCGCAAAACCTGCCCCTTTCTTATCTCTCTTCTGCCCGGGACCTGAATTTGAAGCGACTCGTTCGTCCTCTTCCCGTTTCGATATGACGGGAACGTCCACTGTTACAAAGAGAGCCTTGATCTTATCTGTAGCAATAGCTTCCCGAATGGCGGCCTCAGACTTTGATCGTTCCTTGTTCACATATAGCTGGTAGAAAGCATGCTTCTCTGTAGCTTCCAAGATCTCCAGATGAGGGTATGATGACGGTGTAGCAAAACATTGGACTATGCCTGTTTTTGCTGCAGCACGCGCCAGTGTAATCTCACCTTCAGCGCCTCCAAGCTTTGATCCTCCCGTGGGGGCAATATAGATGGGAAACGACAGGTCGCATCCGAATAATGTCTGACGAGTATTGATATGTCCGACTTTTCTCATTACTTCTGGTCGGAGCCAAATTCGATTGAGAAACGTATTATTTGCATCTCGTGTGATGTTGTCATTGGAGCCAGTATGAATGACTGCCCAAGGCTTAGGGGCAAGGAAGTTTTCCGCTACGCGCTCGAAGTCGTTCAGGTTGATGATTCCATCCAGATCAGGCTTCGCCTTGGGCTCGGATGCAGCGTCGGTAGCGGCATTAGGTTTCGTATTTGTGTCTTTCTCCTGGTCTTTCCATGCCGCATCAATTGTGGTCGTGTCTAGCGTGCCTATATGGCAGCTTGCAGGTAAAGATTTCTTGATCAAGGATGGGGAATGTATCTCGTTGTACGACGTGGAAGCATCTCTGCCAGCATATTTATAGATAACTATTGTGTCAAAGAATTAGCCATTGCATGATTGCTGCTTGTATTACAACATTAGGCTTACTTTCTTCTCCTCCAGGGTGCTCAGGCGCAAACTCGGTCAAATCGAATACCTCGCCATTGACAACAATCCATACATCATCTTGGGTCCCATGTAGGCGTATCTCCGCCACGCTCACTTTCTTTGTCATTAGAACGATTTTGATTTTGATTTGCGTCGGGAATTGGCGGGTACGTGTCTGAGAGGAGGCTTTTCGTCTTGCTAATTCTTCATGATGGAGCAGGTGACAGTCTGTGAACTCGATGAAAATGGCTTGTACGTAAATGCGATCATTTCATTGGCTCACCCAAATGTAATTCCGCCGTCCACCGTGGCCTTCCCAAGCGAATATTGGCGGAAATGATCTAGGCGGTGGAGGGAACCCTGCCTTAGGAACGTTCCGATAGCTCCCAACTGGCCATGAAAGCCCCAACCTAGCTTCCGAAGTGGAACATCGTGTGATCCATCAAGGAGATGTTGCGGATTTGAGATTTACGGCGAAAGGCATGGGGAAATAATCGAGATAGTTGAATACAAATGTCGCTGTCGTCGGCTCAAATGTCAAATAGCACCTTTGCTGCATTATAATCCCTAGAAGTAACCAGCCTCAGTCACAATTTCATCCAATCTTACCATCACATAAATCCAACACCATGTCAGACGATCGGTACTATACCACTACACCCAAGTACTCCAAGAAGGTCCTGGTTCAAGGGGACCCAGATTACGAGAAATGCCGACGCATGAACCCCACCGCACACAAGATTGACCGCTTCCCTGCTGAGATTCACATCCCCGAGACACCTGCCGAAGTAGCCAAGGCCCTCGCACGCGCAACTGAGCTTGGTGTACCTGTTGGTGTTCGATCTTCGGGCCATATCTTCCATTTCCCTGCCCTTTTCCACGGTGGCATTCTTATCGACGCGGTCAACCTGAACCGCCGCATCGAATACGACCCTGTGACAAAGGAGATCTGCTTCGGCCCCTCCTCTCGTGTCGAAGAATTGGCTGCAAAGCTCAAGGAAGTCAACCGCTTCTTCCCTCATGGCCACGCTCCTACTGTCGGATCAGCAGGCTTTATGCTAGCTGGTGGCCAAGGCTGGTTTGTTCGAGGTTGGGGCGCGACGAGTCAAACATGGATCACCAAGATCGAGATGGTTGTTCCTGATGGCCGCACGCTTATTGCTAGCCGTACCGAGAACCAGGATCTCTTCTGGGCTGCTCGTGGCAGTGGAATGGGCTTCTTCGCTGTAGTCACACGCTTCTGGGGCCGCACAATTGAACGGTCTACAATGTGGGAGAAGACCCTCAAGTTCGTGATTAATGACGAGAACTATATGTCTCTGATGAGTTGGGCCATTGAGCGTGGCCGGGAGACTCCCAAGTATGGTACTGATCTAAACCTGACCATCGACTATCGTGAGAAGTATGATCCGGCCTATACCACAGACGACGTTCCGCCCAACGCGACACTTGTTCTTACTTTGAACAACCTTTGCTATACCGACACGCAAAGGGAAGCCCGTACTCTACTCAGCGCATACGATAGGATTACACCTGAAGTTGCTAACTTTCTCATCGAGTCGAAGCCTGTCCAGGTTCGAACTTTCGAAGAGGTCTTTGCCCGTAAGCGTACTTTCTTGGGTAACGCTGGCCAAGAGCGCTGGTCTATCAACAGTATTATGAACGACCCAGATGTCCCTCTACCTCGAGTATGTACATGCCCATATTCCGAACAAACTTGAAGTATCTAACTGTGCTTGTCTGAATGTAGCTCCTTGAGGCGATTAAACCTGCCATGTTGAAACTGCCGACTCGCGTCTCTTCCGTATTTATCTGCCACTGCGACATCAAACCCGATGAGAATGACGCCTGCTTGAGTCTCCCTCAAGATCTGTATATCTCAACACTCACTGGCTGGACCGACCCGAAGCTGGAGCCCGCCATCTCGCAGCCCATGCGTGACTATTACAGACAAGCGTTCCCTGTTGCTGTGGGCCAGTACATCACAGATATCGATATCAACTGTGAAGATGCCAACGTGAGTAGTGTCAATGCCCCCAGTTCGATTATGTACTGACGTGTTTCTCTCTTCTTATAGTCCAAGGTTCTGAGCGATACTGCCTTGGCCAAGTTTCTTCGCATTCGTGAGAAATACGACCCCAAAGAGCTGTTCCCTACCTACAAGGCTTTCGTCAAGACATCGGAGAAGATCAACAAGCTTCAAAGCAAGTCAAGGCTGTGAGGGAATGAGGTAGCGTGTACAAAGGGGGGAGAGACTGTTACAATCAAGGCATACGCTTTCTTGATTGCCCGCCCTCTTAAATGTAGGATCTAAATATGACTTTAAATTCCTAAATGCATCTATTCAAAAGCATACAATGATCCCAAACAAAGCATGTATATGTTACCGGAAATGATAACTTGTTCGTACGCGCAAATCGCCTGTGGGTACATCTGACACACCGCTGTTCTGTACCGCGCGCCTCTATTGATCCATTGCGCATCACCATTAGCGAGCTATAAGTGTTGCAATAATGACGCTCAACTCGTTGTGATGTAGATTTCGTTGATTCCTCGCAGTAATAATTTATTTAAAGAAAACCATATTTCTGAGCTATCTATCTAGACTCTCGTCTCATGGCTGTATCGAGAACCCCATCTCCTTCCATCCTGCCCGAACCTTGTCCTTTATGTCCTCCGGGTACGACTTATTGAAGCTACATTCCCTGAAATTCTTCTTTCCCTGATACTCAATCGGCATCAAACAGTCAGAAACAATCTTACCACCTCGAGTCGGATTGCCGTGTGGCCCGTGAGACATGTAAGGCGTAATCGGATGACCTCTAACATCCTCAAAAAGAGTCTCATCCTTACCAGGGCGACATCGAGAGACTATAGCCCACATGACATCAATCCAGTTGAAAACGTCGACGTCGTCGCCAATCAAGATGATACGGTTGACAAGCATACAACTCTTGTCTTTAAAGGCAAGGTCACCTATCTTTTTGCAAAACTCGGCCGAACTAGTCTTCATGTCTCCCAGTTTCTTCGTGTCGACTTGCAGGGCACACCATGTAGCATATGTCTCGAGGGGACAGTTAGCCTCTTTGATGGGAAATCCTTCGCGTTGCAGCAGGTCAAGAAGCTCGGCAGATGCAAGTGCTGCAGTTGTGTGCTGGTGGACGCGTCAGTACAGTTACATAGAATATTGGCTAGGTGGCAGTGGTCGGAGATCTCACCGATTCATCTGTGATGCGGCCTGGCACAGACACAGGCATGATAGCATTGTTGCGATATGTGATAGCGTCAACGGTGAAGAGCGGCTGCATGCGTTGATCACCCTCAAAAATGACTCCGAGATAATCCTCAAAGGGACCCTCATAAGCCTTATCAGTCAGTGAGAGGGTACCCTCAAAAACTATCTCCGAGTTGGCAGGAACAAGTAGATTGTTGAGCTCGCATTTGACAAGATCAAGCGGCTTACCGACTAATGCGCCGACATATTCAGCTTCAGAAACGCCCTCTGATACTGGCATGGCAGCGGCCAAGGATGCAGCTGGAGGAATGCCAAAGGCTAATGCCCAGGGAACTTCTTTCTTGCCCGCAGCTAACCAGGCATCACGGATCATGGAGTTGTGCTGGCCACCGCCGACGAGGCAGACTATACGATTCTTGTCATAGATCATGCCGCGGAAGATAGACCAGTTCGTCCAAGAACCATCAGGCATCTGAAGGACATGTACGCCATACGTCTGAATGTACTTGCCTCCATCGGCGGCGTGAAGGAATGGCACCGGAAGAGTAGTTAGATCAACCTTGTCTCCCATAATCTTGTTGTCCTTGCAGGGGCCCGTTGGGAGAACATTGGGCGGCAGGACCTTGGCCCTTTTGCCAGATTGCCATCTGTCGCATATCTCCTTCCAAGTAGCAGTAGGCTCCAAGCCAAGACTGCGAGCTATTCTTCCATATCTGTCTTTCTCGTTCGGCCGAAGACTCGCAGCATTTCCGGCGACGCGCCATAATCCGTCCCGAGCGCCCTTAATGTTGTTGAAGAGAGGGGCTTTGTCGTTGACCTCGCTGACACGCCGAATAATTGCGCCAAGTTCTAAATGAGGATCGACCTCGGTGTTGATTTCAACTAAATCGTTGTCATGGCGGAGGATGTCTAGAAATTTGCGGTAGTCGAGTTGCGCTTCTTGGGGGTCAGGGGCATCGGCGAATGGAGAAGTGCTGCTGTAAATTCTGTCCGACGGCATGACGCCAGAGCCACCTCGTTGCCGCATTAGGCTACTGTTTAGACGTCTTGATGATAGTAGCCGCAGCTTACTTGATGTCTGTAGCATTGCGATCAGAATTTAGGCCGGCCGGGGTGATATTGAATGTATGGCCAATTGCTTGGATAACTGACTGGACCAGCTGCTTCCAATCGCTTTCTAATTCTCAACATTAATATCCACGTCAATAACAGGAGTTCACGCTATCTACCGCTACCATGCCAAACACCTACGCTAATCCGTCCTGTTAGCAGTAGTTGTTGGGCACCGAAGTCTCCGAGACTGCTTTAGGAACGAATTTCGGGGCGCTACGGAATCCTCCGAAGAGGCACGCACGCTAGCGGGCTCACGTCCCAGGAATTGATTGAGACCATCCGCAGCCGACCCAAGGCATCAGAATAGGTTTTACCAATCCTGGCCTCCTCATTTCTCGTCATGATGCCTTTATGTGGCGGCGTGGGGCGAGAGCGGGCGGAATGAAGACACTATCAGTCCAGGTTCCCGATTAACATGCCCTACATGTAAACCGCTCCTGGCTGTCTCTGGCCTGGCATCTGTCAATCTTGATACCACTACCTAATAGAATCACCGTCACCTTTACATGTACTATCAACGCACTCTGAGTATGAGGAAACCTACTGGGCTCCGAGGCACCCCTACGCCTTCAAAGCTATTGTCCACTACTGGTGTCTCTGGCCCCAAGAGGCTACAATGTCAACACCGTCAAAATCCTCTTTTTCCTTCCTCCCAACACAAACATGATCGTTGTTTCTCTGGTCGAAATAAACTTCCAAGCACATCACCGACTTTCGCCTCATCCTCTATTCACCAAATGCCACCTCGCTCACGTCGCATTGTCGTGGGCATCACTGGGGCTACAGGAGCACCTTACGCCATCGCTTTACTGAGGATTCTACGTGAACTTGGGATAGAGACACACGTCGTCATCAGTAAATGGGCATTGGCCACTCTCAAGTACGAGACAACAATGACAGAAGGACAGATCCGCTCACTAGCACATGCAAATTATACCGGAAGTGACCTTTCAGCCCCCATTGCCTCGGGTTCGTTCCAGCACGATGGTATGGTCATTGTACCCTGCAGTATGAAGACGCTATCAGCAGTCAGAACTGGTTACTGCAGCGACCTGATCTCGCGAGCGGCTGACGTGACCTTGAAGGAAAACCGGCGGTTACTCATGGCCGTGCGAGAGACGCCGTTGAGTGACATCCACTTGGACAACATGCTCTTCTTACGGCGAGCTGGGGCTATCATATTCCCACCTGTGCCTGCATTCTACACCAACCCGGAAAGTCTAGATGATGTAGTGAATCAAAGCGTGGGCCGCATGTTGGACTTGATGGGGATTCACACGGATGGATTTGAGAGATGGGACGGGTTTAAGCAAAACAAGTCAGTAGTAAGCTCAGCGCAAGGTATGAAACTATCTCATGCTTAATCCATTGATAATACACTTTTTTCAAGATTGCCACAAAAGTGAACTGGGGCTAAGAGGGGGCCATTTGTCCAGGGATGAAGTTAATAACTGACCAGACCCAAACCATGGCATTGAATCAGAGGAAGCTGGGGAATTGATAGCGAATGGTAATTCGTTCTCGAGATCCAAAAAGGTAGAGTCAAAATGCTCGTCTGTTCCCCTCAAGGTTTTCATTGACTGCATCTCTTGTGAGGTGGGGACATTCAGCGATCCATTGCCATTCTGCTGCATGTTCTGAGCTGCGCTCTGCTGATTTTGACCTTCCTGCGTGGCATACTCGTCAGGACGGAGAACACCCATCTGCACAAGTAGATCCCTCATACCCCCGAGACGTCTTTGCAACCTCCTTGCGGCTCGCGAGGACTTGCTGTATGTACTTGACAACATGTACGCATTCTCAAAGTTCCTCTTTGCCAGGTCGAAGAAGTTGCTAGGTAGACCATCGTTGGCGTTGGCACGATTTCCTTCAACATAGGCCAACATGAGGAACAGCAAGGCACAGCCAGTGGCTAGTATGTGTTGAAACGGCGGATGTTGTTTCTGATATACATCAGTGTACCGGTTAAGGCTCGTCAACGTGTCAACGATGCAGGTCACCGAGTCAATTCCAGGTTCAATGCTACGCTGGCTGACTGCACGTGACACGTTTGGAAAGAAAAAGGGTCGAAGCAGGATTCCACGGACGGCTTGGGCACGGAGGTGCAGTAGTATGGCCCAAGCTGGAGGCAGCGTCGCATTCCCGTGTTCCATATTTCGGAGCGGGCCGAAGTCATACTTGCCCACGGACTTTTGCCGCCATTGCTCAACTTGGAAGTTCATAAATTCAAAGTCATCGTTGTCCTCACAAGTGAGGCCCTTGGCGCCTCGCAGGATGGGCTCGCTGAATTTGTCGCTCATGGCGGTGAAGGTTGTCATGGCCTTGAGGTACGGGTTTTTGAGCTACAGGCCACATCCGTTAGCTGCCTTGAGTCTCTGATGAAATTATAATGCTCACTCACCCTTTGTCGCAGCTCAGGATCAAATTCCCAGTTGCTGAAATTCGTTGGTAATCCTGTAGATGCACTCCATTGCCGGTCAAGAACCGAAAGGGTACTGACTATGACGGCATGTTCTTCTAGATCGGCCTCGGTCTTCAAAATATGCCGTGACACGTCGGTGTTGTGCAGGCCAGACTCCATAAAAGTACGGCCAGCAAGTCCACACATGCGCCAGGCATACCGAGGCATATTCTTATAATAGTGAAGGAGTCCCTACATACATGCCATGGTCAGCGATGTTAGATTATGGTATAAAATGAAAAGATAAAGAAACCCTTGTAAGGTTTTGTACGCAAATACTACTTACCACTAGAAGGATAATTATTACATGCTTGATGGTGGGCGTTGGTGAGACCACCTTAGCATTAATTAGTTCCCTGCAACTCAAGTAAAGAGTCTCAGCAGCCTGCAATGAGTCGGATCCAGGAATCGTGGATTCCACACAAAGAGCCACGGCAATAGCAAGATTGGCGATGATGAGAGCTTCTTCATCCATAGCCGACAGAGTGCAGACATTGGAAGAACTCTGTTTTGAATACCAATACTCCACCGTTTTGACGAGTGACGGGACATCAACGATGGGATGGTACTCGCATATCGTTTCTTGAAAAACAATAAGAAGAGAATTGACTTCCCTGGAGCTGAGCATGGTCCTAAAAAGCAGCAGCCTCTGCTGCCGCGGCAAAGATGACACTTGTATCTGAGTAGGCGGGTTGAGCTTCCCAAACTGATCCATTTCCACGTCTTCATCATCCGATTGATTCTCTTCAATGCTAACAGGAAGTGGCTTATCCGCCTTGGGATTGGCATGGTTGAGCAACTTGCTTTGAGCGAGGTTGAAGCTGTAATCCGGGCTGGTTGGCCCGTAAAACTTGCTGTGGGGGCGAGCATCCTTGCTGCCGGCAACTGGAGGTGTTGTCAGAGGCTGAGAAATTTGTAGATCCGGATCTACCAGCGTCTGGCTTGAGGCCGCGTAAATAGACTGAGGAGGCGCATTTTTGTCGGTATTGTTTTGTCTCACTTGTGCCGCCAGAGATTCAACCTGCTGCTGGAGATTTACTAACAGCTTTCCGAGCGACGCCGTCTGATTTCTGCTGCCAATTTCAGTAAAATGAATATGCATCTCGATTCACATTTATATCTTACGCATCATTGTAAAGTTGTTGTTGTTGCTGCTGCGACAGATGTGGCTCAGGCCGCCTCATCTGGTCTAGATGGGCATCCTGAACCTGAATTGTATTCCCATCGCGCCAATCGTTAGTTGGCAGAGAATACACGCACTGCTGATTACGACCGACGCAATGTTCGCAGGGATATCTTCCGCTGCATCGACCCTTGCGTTTTCGACAAGCATCGCATGCTCGTGCAGCATATCGCACTCGCTTCTTACCCGTGCTTTCACTATCACCACTCTTGGAAGCTGCCATCCGCTTGGCTGACTGATTTTGACTCATGGTGGGGATTGCGTCGAGGCCGGTTTGTTTTCACAAAGCAAACCATACAAAAGTCTCAATGTTAATAACAAGACAAGATGGTATAAGGGAGGAAATTGAAACACCTCGATTACTCAAATTTGGATACGGCAAAAAGTGGTGGCGCAAGCGACGCAATTGCACTGCAAGTGACCTTTATACCAAGATTAAGCTGCAGCTTGTGTGTGAACCCCTAGATAGGAAACCTCACACGGAGTACATGACGCAGGGGTCTCGAATATTACTTGGCTACTTCTGAAAATGTCTTGTTATTGGCTCGAATAACAAAATTCAGCGGCAACTACGGTAGATCAATGACATTTGCCCTAACATTTGATAACAATGAAACCTGTACGTGACACTAAAACGCGAAAACGCGGGGAAAAAGTGGCCCTCCTCACTCCTGGCCTGTGCTATCACGAGGGGAACAAGGGGTGAAGATAAGGCATCCCACGATTCGTGACTTAGATGTCTAATTCGAAGCCAATGATTGAGTGGATTGGGAAGTTTTCTACCCACTAAAGATAAAGCAAGCTGAAGGGCAAGGAACAAACTGGCCACGACATGTCAAAAGTGATACTTTGTATAACTAGTTTTGCGATTCCCAGTCGAGCCAGGTGGCGTACCCTTCAAGTATCTAAATACTAAACTCTCCCATTTCATCAAGACGCAAACAATATTTCCCTTCTCCTTCTAATCCGATGTCCGCTCAGAGTTCAAAGGGCTATCCGCCAATGATAGTCATATCTATGCACTTTCTTTACTCTTGATAGCAGATTGAGGTGACTTAGAAATCATGGGGGTGTGAAACGGAGTGTAGAGCTTCCGGCAGATCAAGCTCGGAATGAAAGATCCACAATATCATCAAATTTGAGTCAAGTGCCGGAACCGGAACGAGCTCGGAAATCAATGGGGAAGTCAAGGGACCCCCTGTTCCGGAACTCGCTTGATTTTACGCGACAAGAGGATGGTGATTGCGGCCACTGGAGTTGTAAACCGTGGAAAAAGCGACGTCGCATGACCTTTTAGCATATTGACAGTGAGCACAAATTGGGCTGGTTAGTTGCTTTTATGGTTTTCTAGGTATTTGTGAAAACATAATGGTTCCGCCAAATGTCAGGGAACGCCGGATTGTGTTTGGAGGTTTCGCGCAGAAAACCGTCCAAGACTGTATACAAAAAAACGTCCAGTTATCAAATCCCTATCAATAGTCATAGTATTCTACGTCAAACATGTACCAGTAGGTTTAATATTTTTTCGTATCAAGTACTGGATAAGTATATACTGTTTTTCTTTAAGATACAACCTTGCATAATGGCATTTAGCGACATCAACGGTGCCAGGGACCACAAGCTACAGGGTAAGAACATAGAGCTACCAATCCGGTTCATAACCAGAAATGACGTAGTTCCAACTGGCCTCTTTATCGATAACGAATTCACCCCAGCAACTAAAAATAGCACAGCCATTCTTGAGAATTTGGCTAATGGGGCGAACTAATGCGTTCCTACTCACTCCATCCAAGTTACCGTCTTATAGTACAAAAACTCATCCAAGCCTTGATACCCGTTGAAGCGACCGAATCCACTCTTCTTAACACCCCCATGCGGCAAAGCGAACTCATCATGCACTGTCATAGAATTGATGTGTACAGCGCCCGAGTCTAACGCCTCGGCAACACGGAAAGCAGTTCCCAAGTTCTCAGTATAGATCGAGGCTGAGAGGCCGTAGTCAGTGCCATTGGCTAGCTTGATAGCCTCCTCTTCCGTGTCAAAAGTGAACCACGACACGCTTGGTCCAAACGACTCCTGGCGATACAAGTCCATGGATGTTGACATGTTGGTAAGCACAACGGGACGCATCTTGGTATCGACAGTATTGGGATCTAGCTCTGTCTTGAATATGTCCAGAGGCTTCGCACCCTTGGAGATAGCATCCTCTACAAGAGCGCGGTTTTTCTTGGCGGAGGCTGACGTGATAAGAACCGGAGTGTCCTCTTGGGACCCAAACATTGTGTTGACTGTTTTGGCCAGGATATTCTGGAACTCAGTGGCGATGGAAGAGTGCACCAAAATGCGCTCGGTAGCCATGCAGACTTGGCCAGCCTTGAATGCTAGTTAGCAAGCTGGCGAGAGATGGAAAAGATCTAGGACTTAAACCCACGTTAAAAAAGGCGCCTCTTGCACAGTTTTCGGCGGCCTTGGTCAGATCTGCATCCTTAAGTACAATAGAGCTAGCCTTACCCCCAAGCTCCATCACCACTGGTTTTAAGTGTTTACCGGCGAGGGATGAAATGATAGCACCAACGCCACTACTTCCAGTAAAGTTGATCTTTTTCATGTCCGGATGGCTAACCAAGCTCTCAATTACGCTAGGAGCTTCCCGTGGCTGGTGAAAGACAAGGTTGAGGCAGCCATCTGGGAGACCAGCCTCACGCAAGACATCAGCAATGGCCCAGTAGCATGCTGGAGTCAGTTCTGCTCCCTTGAGGATGGCTGTGTTACCAGTCGCCAGAGGAAACGTAATTGAGCGTAAACCGAGGTGGAAGGGTGCGTTCCTTGAATCTGTTTAGAAGTAATCCTTACGCCAAAACACAGTGAGGTGTATGCTTACCATGGCGCAATGCCCAGGTTCACGCCATAAGGCCTCTTGAGGACCATGGCACGCATCCCTTCGTGAATGGATTCTGGGATACTGCCCGTGACAGCACCAGCAATCCTACCAGCAGTGTCCTTCAAGCCCTCAATGGCGAGGCCGAGAATAAAGTTTTGGAAACCAACACCTACTCCCATCTCCAGATGCATGTAATGGAGGAGCTCCTCTCTACGCTTCTCCATGATGTTGGCAGCTGACAGGAAAATATCGCGTCGCTGAGAGGGCTTGGTCTTGGACCAGGCAGGAAACGCCGCGTTTGCAGTAGAGACGGCTTCATCGATGTGATTTTGCGAAACAGCAGAACAGTTCCAGATTACCTCGTTGTTGATAGGGCTGACAGCTGGAAAGGTCTTCTCTGTTGTGACATCCTTGCCATTGATGATGAGGGGAATGGTCTTGCTGGTCGAGAAGTTGCGTGACAAGGCGGGCCTGGATCTGCGCATCAAGCGCCCTGAGGTAATGAAGCGATTCATGATATGTCTGTTGAAACACTTGTGGAGATGACTGTCGATATCAGTCGCTTCAACGACAAATCCGCTCAATTGATGTAATATGGAGAACCGCCATACTCATTAGACGTATACCCGTTTAACCGGCCACGAAGGCACAGTTGCATGTGATTATTCACGACTTGTTGCCAAGAATGTTGCCAAGAATAGACGGAACCCGGCCCAACAAGCCACTCCGGTCCTTATGCGGAGGTCCGTTTAATTCTACGCTAGTGCATCGGAACCTTGGACGGACGGACGGCATGCATTAGCGTAGGCTACCCGGAATATCTTGAATCCTGGCCCCCAATTCGGAATCTAGTGGATGAGCCCTGTTTTCCTATCTCGGTGGTCTTGTGCGCTATCACACCGGATGGTCGCTGGACTATCAGGGACCCGGCTCTGGACCCCGTGGTTGGGGGAAATGAACTGGGCTCGGGCTCTGAGCGCATGATATGGACGAAGCGTGAGGGCTGCACATTGATAAGGTCCAGGCCAATACTGGAGAAGTACCTTTATTCTGTCTCTTGAAATGAAGATCATCGCAGCCATGTAAAGATTTTTTTGTTGTTGGCAGTGCCACTGTTTTTGTAATTTGTTTTCACTGGATTATTTGTCTGGCACTTACTGTCTTGTCATGTTTACGAACTGATTATGAGGGAGTAAAATTAGGATAGTTCTAATAGAAAGCGATATGAGGAGCGCTAAAGAACTAAGCCCTTGTTCAATTGAGCGCAAATCTAAAAATCCTGTCTATGATTTCTCCCATGATCCTTTAAGACGAACCTCCATGATAGCAGAAACACCGTTCTTGACCTGCTGCACAGCCTCGGGTAACAACCTATCTAAATCATCCACAGAGTCAACCACGGCAGCCCATGCCTTGTTGCCTGACGCCGCTTTCGCAATGCCCGAAAAGTCGGGAGTAGGGTCGAATGAGATATTGAGGTCCTTATTGTTTATCCTAGACCCGTAACCTGTCGGGTGGACGAGCTCCATTGAGACGCGAGGAGCATTCCATCCTATAAAGACAGTATTGTTAGCGACCAGTCGGGCCCGATGGCGTTGTGTATTCTATGCTTACCTTTATTGCTCAAAACAACGGTAAGAGTGGCAATGCTGTACCGGCTGGCAACCCAATATACTGTGCCTGGAACACCAAACAAATATGTGCCGTCACCCACAATCTGAGTAACAAAGTTACCCTTGCCTGCTCCTCCTGCTAGATAGTCAGATGCCAGCTTGACGCCCAAAGTGGCACCGCCAGACCAGCCGAGACCACCACCGCCGTTACCGAGGATATGACCGGGCTCATCGACTTGCAGCTGCTCATGGATGAAAGGCGCGTTAGTAATAGTCTCATGACACCATATGGTATCCTTGGGGCAATGTCGTCGTAGCTGAGCAACGAGATACGACGTGCTTGGGGATGAAGTCGCGTCCTCAGGACGAGCAGCGGCCTGTGCGGTCTTGTCGAGGAGTTGTTTATGCTCTTCAGCTAGCCTGTTCCAGCGCGAAATGTAAGGCTCTTGGCCGGCCAAGTTGGAGTACTTCTCTGAAGTGCGTACGTACTCGTTGAGTTGCTTGAGGGCAACACCAACGTCAGCACGATACCTCCTGGTAGCAGGAATGTAGTACAAGGGCATGTTGGACTTTAACGGATCCACGTCAATATGAAAGATTTTGGCATCCTCTCGCGGCTTGCACTGAGTCGGGATCCAAGTCACATCGCAGTCGAGAATCAGGATAACGTCGGCCTTCTCAATAGCTGGATGGCTTCCAATTCTGACACCTACCGATGCACGGTGGTTGAAGGGGAAAGACAGTGAACTGCCCATAGCGTCGAGAACCTGAACACCAGGGAGGCTTTCAACGAGCGTTACAAGCTCTGGCACTGTGGAAGTATTGCGACCAGAGTAACCGACCAGGATCAATGGTGACTCGGCCTCGGCCAAGGCCTTGATGATGATCTCCAGCTCCGGGTGCGGAATAGCGGCAGGAATAACAGGCTGCCAAGCCTCTTGCTTCAAAGAGTAGGCAGTGATCTCTTCTTCCATGACTTCGCGAGCGCCAACCATGTAGACTGGGCCTGGGACGTCACTTGTGGCGAACTGGAGAGCCCGGTTGGTCATTTGCTTGATGTTTTTACCCGTCTTGAACTCGCCAGCATAGCGACAATACTGGGCGACAATGGCTTTCTGGTCGTGTGCATCTTGTAGCCAATGAATGTGCTCAGTGCGTGAGCCCCTCATCTCACCCTCGAGGGTAAATGGTGAGAGTCCGGCAAAGACAAAGACTGGAGTACGGGAGCATGAGGCGTTATGCATAGCACATCCTAACATTTGGGTGCCAACGTCAACGTGCACAAGCACACATTGGGGCGTGCCAGTGACACGAGCGAATCCGTCTGCCATTGACATAGCCACGTACTAGCACCTACGGTTAGAACGAGACTGTTTCTGAACCTCAACATAGGGACTGCAGGACTTACCTCATGGGGACATGTGATGACCGTGGGGAACTTGACATCGTCTAGATCTCTTGCCTTTGCAAGCGCCTCCATGATAGCAGGATGATCTGATCCAAGATTGGCAAAGACATAGCGAACACCAGCCTACAGATTCAGTCAATCTGATGCTCTCTGAAAGATTTCATAATGCCAATGTAGCTCTTACCTCATAAAGGGCTTCAAAGAAGGCGAAAGACGCCGAGTAGGTTTCTCTGTAATGTATTGTGTTAGTCACAGCATTAAAAACGCCATAGAGAACTGGGCTGATGCAAAGCATGCGCGGCAGATGAAGTCTATGGTAAATAAGGTTGTACATACAGGCGAGCCATGATTGGACGGAGTATGAGAAAGATGTGAGAGACAATGTGACGAGTGTTCTCTGACTACAGCTGGCGGTTGCATGCTACCGGGCCTACCGTCGACAGTTGTATATAATGAAATCTTGGTGTTTTGGTATTCAGACGGCATCTATTGCCCCAACTGGTAAGGTGAAGTGGATAATTTTGGAGAGGGACGTGAAGGACATGTTCCGGTCGGGGTTGCGTTGGCTCTCAGCCGTGACCCTACCGAATTAGCACTACGGTTTGTTTCCGAAGTCTGAAACTAACGTCTTTTCCGTTCCTATTATCGACGCTTACCGATGGATATTCTACCATTGCACTACTCTTTTGCAGGTGCTCAGAGAGCTTACCCATTCGAAGATATTATCAGCACGTAGTGAAAGTTGATGCGGATGCCACGTATAGTCTACTGACAGAATGCAGCATAGTGTAGCATGTTCTGCGATTCCAATGGCCTGCATTGAAGTGAATCATATGGTTCAGACTTGATAGTACGAATGTTGAGATGAATACTACGACACCTTGATCTGCCTCTCTAATTGAGGAAGAATGAAGCAATAAGGGTGAGGATTCCGAGAAAGAATCACTGAAAGTGCGAAGTAACGAACATCACTTGGCTGTATTTCACGTGCATCCTCTACCTAGGATAATCTTTGGGATATGACTGATTGATGAATTGGTAAATTATTCCACCAAGTTTCACTTATAGAGGTTTTCAGTAGTAGCATCACCAAACACTGATGGCTCATTACTGGTTCAACTATAAATGACACAATTGACAATGCTACCTTCCTAGACCTAACAACTGTACAACAGACAAATACACAATAGGAATGTTCTACTAGAATCATTTGGCTTGAATTCGCTTCTTATACTCGTCCATGACACCATTGTAATCTTTCGGCATGTATGGAGATGTAAGCTCAGCGTAGAAGGACGGCTTGCGACGATTGCTGACGCCGAGATCTTTGAGCAGCATATCAACGTAAGGAACGCCTTCGAAGACAAAGTCAGGCAAGCTCGCTCCATAGCCAGCAGGATAGCGCCATTTGCCCCATTGCGTATGCATCATCACTTCGTTCGTGATGTCCTCCTGCGACTTACTTTCACGAACCAAGTTGTTGTCAAAGTAGGCAGAGATCCATACTCCCTGCATCGACGCACAGACGGCTGTCGTAACAGACGAGATCATACCAGCAAAGGCAATGTTGCGTTTGCCAAGGAAAGCAGGAGGGATCATGAAGCGGTAGTTTCGCAGAGGCTCAGTGTTCGTGCGAGGAGGGGAGCGAAGCGTGGGTTGTTGCTTGAGCTGAGGGAACTGCTTCTTCACGCGGGCATCAAACTCGGCATTAAGCTGAGCCTGCTCCTTGGGGCCAAATGGTAGGCCAAAAGCCTGCTCGCCGAGATTGGAGAACTTGACGAGCGACTCCTTCTTCCATCCTGTAGAGCAGATCATGCTATCCGCCTTGAGCTTCTTTCCGGACTCTAGAAGAACCTGGCCAGGCTCAAGGCGCTTGACGTTGTCAATGTGGACGCGAATCTTTCCGTCACGGACCAAGTCAAAGAAATCCTTGTTGAAGTTGAGAATACTAAGACCACTGCCGATCCAAAAGATGTCGTACCATGGCTTTAACTTCTTGACCTCTGGGTGATTATCATAATTGATCTGGTTCAAAACATCACTGCCCATTGACCTCCAAAATGAGCGAACAATCATGCGTCCAACTGCGGTACCATGAAGAAAACGCCGGATACCACCGAAGCCATCCTCGTGGCCCCAAGGACAGGGGGCAAACCATGTCATGAAGCGGACAGACAGTGTCTTGTCAATGCGGGCCTTCAAGGGCGTCACCCAACGAGGCGCAATCCACACAGGGCCGTTGGTCTCTGGCTTGACGATCAGGTCAACCTGAGCGCCAGCATCAACCATGGCATATGCAACATCATAGGCAGACTTGGCACCACCAACGACAATGGCATTCTTGACGTCCTTGACCTCATCGGCTCGAGAGCAGAATTCTTTGGCATGGAACAGAGGCTTGCCAAAGTTCTCGCTGCCTTCGAAGTGAGGCATGTTGGGAGTAGAGGTGAGGCCAGTGGCCACGATTATTCTTTTTGCTTCGATTTGACGCTCACCCTTAGGGCTTGTAACAGTAAGCTTCCAGCCACCGTCACTCGTCTGATCAACCTGACCGACTGTGCTATTGAATTGGGTTCTCTCCAATACGCCATGCTTGCGGGCATAATCTGTGAGATACTTGTGAAGAGTCGCGCCGGGAATGTGATTGTTGTCCTTTACACCGTAAATATCTTCGCTCATGGGGAAGTCAGGGAACTCGTAGGTGCCAACCATGTTGTTGGACTTGAGACCTGGGTACAGTCTGTTGGCTGACCATGTTCCTCCAATGGAGTTATTTGCTTCGAGGACTGCAATCTTTTCATCAGGGTGCGTTTCGATGTAGGCTTTGGAGGCGCCAAGGCCGAACCAGCCTGTCACAGGTTACGTCAATTGATGTGAATTTCGGAGAACAAGTGGAGCTGAAACTTACCAGTGCCAATGACCACCAAGTCATATGATTCAGACATTTTTGGAGGAATGGAAAATCTGATTCGTAGACAGTGGGATATGGTATGTTCTCTTGTGTAGATGAGATAAGGTGAGTGGGCAGAGCACGTATACGAATACAAAGAGCATGGGCAAAATGGAGTCTTCTACGACATTGAATGGCCTGCTGTTCCTTTACTCCATGATAAGCTTTCCTGATCCAATGTTACAGAGTTTTATGATCCCTGCTCCAAGCCGACAGGTACCGTCTCCCAAGCGGTAGTTCTCGACGCCAGAACTCGGAAGCTCACATTGGAGATACCAGCCTCTGCAACAACTTTGCAACAATTCTTGGACTAGTATTGCGGCCGTTGACCTTGTCGGAGATTAGGAGATTTCGGAACTGGCCCCACCTTTCTTACCGGCCGTCTTTACGGCGATTACGGAACGGTCCGAAAAGGTGGATCCGGAACCTGGGGTCGGAGGTGAAGACATGGGGGTGCTTATCCCAGGGCTAGGCCTTTATCCCCGCAGGACCAACGGAGCAAGACAGATGGAATATTATCACGCGCCAGGCTGGTTAATTCTATCGATTATGGACACAAATTGTGGACACTAACAGGAAAGGCCGCATTGCTTCATCTTTCATAGTACTTCACAAAATATAATGGCTACATGAGAATCCGGCAATAGTATGATAAACTCGGGGCACAAATTTATTTGTTATGAACACCTTGTTGAGTAGCCTAGAAAAGAATATTGAACATAGAACATCTCAACCCGGTTTCCTATTCGTAGGTAATGTGTCCGTCAATCTGCCCAGCGTCCAATCCACCCGTAATCTTGATATCTGTAGCAGTAATGTGTCTAGACGCATCACTAAACAGATAGATGATAGCCGGGGTAACGTCATTTGGGTCGCTGAGGCGCCTCAACGGCGGGGCCAGGAATGGCTGTTTTGCATCCCGCTCACTCTGCTGTTTCAATACATCCCTGAACATCTGAGAATCTACATAACCAGGCGAGACGGAATTAACACGAATGTTGTGCTTGGCCAGTTCTACACCAAGTGCCTTGGTGAGCATAAGAACGCCGCCCTTGGACGCGTTGTAGGACGACATGCGGCAACCTGGGATAGCGACGTGAGCACACTGAGACGCCACCATGACAATGCTGCCAGGGGTTCCTTGCTTGATTATCTGCTGCACCACGCGCTGAACGGTGAAAAATGTTCCTCGGACCTACAAAGGAGTGTTTGTTAGCCAGGTTATTTGCTAGTAGCACCAAAGGAAGGGTTACATTAATTTCTTGAATTCGCGTAAACTCTTCCCAGGACTGGCCAACAAAGGGCTTGTTGCAGTTGATGCCCGCGCAAGGGAAACATCCATCAAGCGAGCCAAGGGCTTCAATAGCCTTATCGACACCAGCATTCAAACTGTCCTGTTTGGTGACATCGGTCTGGAAGTAGAAAACTTTGGTGCCAAACTCGTTTGTTATACTGGCAAAAGCGTCGGCTGATTTGTCTTGGATGTCTAACACGGCTACGTTGGCGCCCATTTCGCAGAGGGAGCGTACGGCCGCATAGCCAATACCACCAAGGCCGCCGGTCACGATGTAATTGCGGCCACGCAGCTCGAACATTGGTCGAACATTTTGAAGCTTGATATCTGCCATGGTTGAAAGCCTGATTATCAATTTATTCAAACAGATATGAGTTGAAATTGTGGTTAGAGTATTTTGAGAACGTCGCGGATTAGTTCTTCTAGCGTTTTACGAAGCTACAGCGCGCGGTGGACTTGAGGCCTTATATTGGCTGCTCTTGCATTATTCCGGATACACATCCGATGTGTTCCCAATAGCCGCAGAGCCGTCATTCCGTTTGCTCCGTTGAATGTGGATCAGCTAACTTACAGCAGCTTGTGACCTGAAATCCACTCTGTCGAATGAGTGTTTCCACCAACTCATGCCCTTCAGCATTAGTTTCTCGTCGTCGCTAGTGCAGATAAACCAAGATGTTACAGGCCACGCAGCAATACCGCTTGCAGCTCTACTCCCGATAGGCATCATCTCCCTTGCACCCAAATATTCTCTAGGATGAGTGTTTCCGTTGGGTTGCGCCTGTCGCCATTGTATCACAGTGATTAAAACATGAGAAAAGCACGTCACATGTTTACAGTCATGAATGAAGAAACTTGAAGTTGAAATATTGGCCTATGATAAAGACTTGGTCGAATGTATCGTCCCGCACTATGATCCACCCATCAGACTTTGCGAAGACCGAATGCAAACATCTCGTTTGACTCTACTGCCTCTTTGTCCCGTAACTTCTCAGCAGTCTCGACACCTCCAATAGGGACGCGGTACTCCAATTTCTCTTGGCTCTGTGCATTGGGCACTGGATGAGGATATGGTAGGTAGGAGGGCATTAAACCCAACTGCGCTAGCACTGTTCCCTGGTCCCAGCCAATATGCTCGTGATAAAGGCGGTCTCCACGAATATTGACGACAGCGGTGAACGGTATTTCAAGCTTTCGTCCAGTGGGAGGGATCCCCGGTGCACTAGTAAAAGAAGCGTTAGATGTTATGTGCGTAGATGAGGTGATGAGCTTTGGAACATACAGCCAGTCTATCTGCGAATGATGAGTGCAGATGAAGATGAACTCGTCGATCACTCTGTCGATCCCAACAGATCTGCTAATGAGGTAAGTTTCTGTGTCTGGGGGATTCTGGAAAATGAAGTGGTCGCGATAAAAGACAGTCAGCTTCTCCCGGCCAATGCCGCCAGTCATCTAAGCATCACTAGTTAGCCGCTATCTGTCTCTTGACCCAAGTAGATAGAGAAAAGTGATTACCGTAGGGACATGGTTGACGTATGGCTCCTGTACCATTGTGTTCATGGTGTTCACAACGGAGCGGTTATCGAACTCCCAATAGGTATGTTCGTCCCAAATGACTTCAAGATCAAAATATGGTCCGTTCATAAGAGGTTTCAAAAAGCTTAGACTTCGACTGTGAGATACGGACTCCATATTGTAGCTGAAATCTTTGCTGAAAGGAGTGGCAAACAAGTAGGAGTTTGCTTTCGGGTAGTCATAAGCTGTTACCGCCTTTGTACGCGGCAAGGCTTTGGAGGCACTCCCAGCAAGATGATGCAGTTGAGGGACTTTAGAAGATACGATGCCAGAGTTCTCATCTCCTGTCAGGTCTCCAAAAATGACAGCACCTGAAATCTGTGAGAATGAGTCGACGTGCGGAGCTACTTGGTTCCAAAGAGCTGTTGAGTATGCTGTGAGATCTGTCAGCTCACCAATTCGATCTTTTTGGCATTAGACCTACCGATAATGCCAACAGCATTCTTAGGCTCAGTAGACTTGGTGGCCTCGAGTTCTTTCAACGCCTGATTGATAGCCTTTTCAGGGTTGGCAAGCCCTGCCTCTACGATCTCAGCGACAGTGTAGCTCTCTTCAGCCCATTTCATCAATGGAGATGGGACACATCCCTCGATCCGCAGAGTTGTACTGGCGGCTTTGCCAGTCTCGGGAACAAGGATGATCAGCCCTGGTCCAGAACCCCTCCTACTGAGCGGCTCTAGGATCGTTAGGTTGGCTGCAGGCTGATGTAGGCGAGTAGCTGGGAGAAATGGAGGGGCGGAGAATTTGTTTTCCATTTTGATGAGGACTTATGAAATTATGGAGTGGAGTTTCTTGTGTTTGGTATTGTAATTGGCTTGGAATGTAAGTGTAAGTAAGTTCTTTGGGATTATCGTGCTGTTGCGTGATGGACGATTAATATCGAATGGATTGCTTTATGAAGGCGGGGTCCAAGTTAGCCACAGCATTCAAACTCGCCCTGTACGGATGTATGGCCAAATCCGGATATCCGGTTTATCTCGACCAGGGCAGTACTATCAGAACATCAACTGTTATCTCCGTCCTCAATTTGACCACATGATTTACGCAGTCAAACCTCATGCAGCCATTCCGCACCAGGAGGAGTGGCTATCGAAGGCTGGGCCCGTGTGGACCAGACAAGGTTCTATGCATCGCAGTTCCGGGGTAGGAAAAGACTTTCCGTAGCTTAGGTCGTTCCGGCCGGATATCATGGGAGACGCATAAACCCCGCTTCTTTCGTTTGTGTATTCCACCTGGGTCATCTGTTATCTGTGGGCGCCAAATCACTTGTCTTGCGTTATCTCAACCAAGAAACTCTTGTCATGATTATTGCCATACTCTAGCTTCATTGGGACATATACTATGTTCTCAACTAAAAGATATCTGTAGGAAACAAAGCCAATTGGATATCATTTCCAAAATCATCATTGCTTTGCATCAGAGGCATTTTCATCAAAAACTCCAAGTCCACGACTTCAGAAGTGTCGATTCCTGGCAGAGCCATTTCTTGCATATCGGACCAAGCCGTGTTTCCATCCCCTGCAGACATCACTGATGTGTTGCGAAATTGGTTAGCAATGTTGTTTCTCACATAAAGCAGGTGTAGATAAAAAGAAACTGCACATAACTTACACCAATCATCGGTCAGGCGTAACAATTGCCGAAGATATACAACACATCTATCCACAAGCACGCTGTCCCCGTCAATCCGTGCGAGTGCTTCGATAGCCTTACTTAGACACTGCTTTCCTCTCCACATTTTGCTGGAGGTGTCGACATTGGTCTCTGCCTTGCTTGATGGCACCAGGCTTCCAAATATCACAAGTCCAGCGTTGAATACTACAAATGAATTTTTCAGCCAAGCATCCAAATCAAAAACGGGTGAATGACGGGTTTCAACATACTGTAGTAGATGGTGAACCACCATGCCCCAAGCAGGCTCCTCCCTTGCTCTCTAGTAGTCAAGATTGCGTGGATAATTGAAATGATCTCCTCTGCGGACTGGGCGCACTCTTCCACAAGCTTCTCCTGCACTTGATCGAATGGGTTTTGCCGCTGTGCCTGGTCGCTTGCAGTTTGCAATAGCTTACTAAGAGGTGGACGCTGTAGTAATAGCTGCGTGTTCAAGTATCGAAGCGTCAAGATAATGCGAAGCCTCTGCATAGGTGACTCCTCCAAGGGGGTTTCAGCTATAAGCGAGGACGTGATTAAAGATAGCTCTGAAGGTAGTGAACGGTGCCACTCGTCGAGCTCCTGTTGAAGTTGGAAGATGCGGGTCACCATTTCGACGTCTGAGAGTTCATCGCAGCGTAAATTATTGCCGTAGAGATCTCCAATGATGTTCCCCAAGATTTTGTAAAGTGTTCTTGACAAAGCAAGGTTAGAGACTTGCATCAGCCAATTAGGTATTAGGAGCGTAACTAACATTGTTGAATTAAAAAATGTTATACCCATGTTTCCACACTGGTCTCCGGCTATAGGAGCTGGCAGATCGAGCTTTACATAATGTTCGGGGATAGAGCTGGGTCGACCGTAAGTCATACTTAAGCTTCTAGAGAACTTTCAGAGAATATTCAGAATAAAGAGTTGCTGATGAGCTCATACCGGTCCAGCACGACACACCCATACCACGTTCGGGTTCTCATTTCTCTTTCGGTCTGGGGCAAGTGAACTGAAGCTTCGCTCGAATGCAAGCCAATTGAAAGTGCCGCATTCACGACGAGTCCATGGTATATATATGTCTGAGTTGCCTTCTGGGTCCCTTGAAGATATTGAGTCGTCAACAGCAAAAATTGAACTGATTATGAATTAGCTGTTAAGTCTTGTCTCAATCGATGTCGATGGCTTGCCCGTCTCAAGAGTCGTGCTGTGGAATATCTGTTCCCTGCACAATGCCTGCGCGCGTTCAAAGTAGACATCCGATTTAGCTGTCGACTGTGATGCCGCGCTTTGCTGACCCTGCTCACATGCCGTTGCCATGGCTAAAATCATATTCAGTAAGGCAAGCCAGCTGCGCCGGATGGTGACGCGGAAATCATTTTGTTTTATTTGCCGGTACGTTTCCATAAATGATTGTGCGTGGATGTACGGGAAAAAGGTACCAGTACTGGAGAAGTAACTTTGGATTAACCTTTCTGTCTCTGCCTCTGGAGGAAGATGGTTGTAGCCAATGAATTCTCGTCTTGAGGGCTGATCTCTACCGACGGTGGTCTGAGGATATGGCCTCGCAATATTGACTGTGTTGGCATCATTTACTTGGATTCTGTTAGAGAGCGACTGGCTTTCTGTATGAGATGGGTGATTAAGTCGGGCCATGGCACCAAAAATGGCACGCATGAGAGAGATATTGGATGATGGGCCTAAGTCATGTCAGAATGGTGTCAGGCTCAACGTTTCGTTTTCTGTTGGTGCTCACCAAAATAACCGTGATCCTTCTCAGCTACAAGCGATATTGCCATGCCGTCTGTTTCGCCGGCTTCAGTTTGCTGATCTGATTCTTGATGCTGAACATTCACAATCACCGTACCCGGTGGAGGCAAAGCATTGTCTTCCGGAGACGCAGCGCTGCGAGGCGAGGTGAATGCGGCACAAGGATTAGTCCTTCCGGTGGTGTCGAGGTGAGTATTGAGAAGCTGGAGATTTTTCTCGAGTGCTTGCATACGAGATTCTAACGTTGCTATCACGCTGCAGGACTTAGCGATGCTCTTACAAAAGGGTACAGGAAGCTTTTGGGGAACACACTCTTTGCCAACGATGAGATTAGCGAATGAATTTGGGGTTTCGTAGGTGCATTCAAACCCCAACCGCTCACAAAGCCCACATCTGGGGCGAGTTCCGTTACACTGATGAGTTCAAATATGAGACAGACGTTAGAAGGCATGAATTCGGGTGCAGTGCACCCTGCGGCGAAGCTACTAACCCTAGACTTGCGGACCCGGCATGCGATACACGCAAGGGCAACGCGACGCCGCTTGCGGCCGTTTCCTTCACCATCTGAATCATTTTGCCGTCTTTTTTCTCCTCTGTTGACGCTACCAGGACTGTCGCTTGCTGCTAATGTCGCATTTATCACCATCTTTCGTTAGTAAAACAGCTGCAGTTACAAGATAAATGGTTGCGAGAAGTTTGAGGCTTCGGACCGAAGAAATAATGTAGGTACAGTTCTGTGACATCTATCCGAGGGAGAATACTCTAACCCTCATTTGATTTGCCGACCGTAGATTCCAAAAGCTCTTACGCTTTCAACTCAGTCCCCCGTTGCGTGAATCAATTCCATCCCGCTGCACCCATCACGATAGGTTCCGATGTGGATCCCCCGGAAGCCATTCCGAGCTGGCCCCGATTGGCTCTGGTATTTTACCCTTGTCCTCATATCAGCCAGTTTGGACTGGCGGATGGCGCATCTAAACTTGCCGCTAGGCTATCCAATCAACCTTTTACCTACTTGTCTCTCTTCACCATTGATGATAGTAGTGAGTTGTAGCGAATCCGGCTTGGGGAGGAGAGGGTAGTGGTGGACGAACATTAAAGTCCTTGGAGAAGTCCTGTTATGGAATTGGTCCTGCAAGATCCGGAGGGCACTGAAATTGTAGAATCGAGGGAGATGCATCGTAAGATCGGTACGTCTGATGCCTCCAAACGACTGGGCAATTTCTTCACCGTTACGACCTCATCCACCACCTTGCTATGACCAGCGGCATTGTATAAGTTGTTTTCTTAAATGGCCTTGGCCAGAGGCTTCATGTACTCGGCAGTGAATCGTAGATTAAAGTCAGATGATAATTTGATAGGTTTATCGCGAAGTTTATGATTACCCGTAGCGATGAACCAAATGGCATGCTTATTAGCTGTCTTCTTGGGAATGGGAACAAGACGCAAAATAGTTACACCTGAAATAGATGTCTCATGTAATGACAGGAGGGTTGGCTCTCGACCTTATTATTTGTTGGCGCTGTCAGTTCGATTGCGATCAAGCACCTTGCCTTCCGACATATCCCCGTTATACATACATGCGCCCGTATCGGTCCGCTTACTCGAATGCCCCATAACTCACTTCACGGGGTTATGTTGGACAGTAACCGGTGTCTGGACGCTTTGGGATTTCCTTCAAGTATATGAAATTAGCTATCGGACTGTTAGACATATATTACTTCCATGTTGAAAACAGAATTCATGAATCAAGAATCTCAAGATATTTCACTGCCAACATCAAAAATCTAATACCACCACTTACCATGTAGGTGGTAACTGAGCTCAAGGCGAGTAAAAATAACAGTACTAAACAAAGGTGTCGAAATTAAGAAAAAAAAGAGAAAGCAATCAGACGTAGCACTGCGAAGAACTAGAATGTTTAATGCTAGACCTGAAAATAAATTCATCTGGCAATGTCTCCCCGAATGATTGCGAATAGAACCTGAGATCAGATACGATAGCAAACCGAGCTCACCACGCCGTATTCATAGAATCGATCATCTCGATGATTGTGCGACTTGCCATCCCTAGTTGTGCCATCTGAAGCCCGGGTGTCGCCATTCGAGATCTTGGATTTCTGACAAAGTCTTTCCAGCCAATTCTCTCTCCACATCTACCCCAGACCTTCTCTTGTTGCTCCTTTTGATTGCGAAATACATACAGATGCTAATCAGAAAGATAGTGGTTTGTGCTGCCAAATTCAAGCCGTTACCAATTCGATATTCTGGTCCATCGAATGGAAGAAAGGCCCAAGTTGATACCAACCCTCCAATATTGCCGAGCATCACGTTGAAAGCAACTGCCGACGATCGAGAAGTATCTGAGATAACATTTGCAGAGATATGGGCATTGGGAAATGCCCCCATTGCAAAGATACCGCATACCGGTAAGAACGTTGCCGCATAGCGCACGTGGGGGTTGGATGTTGCCAGAAACATGCTGTACCCAACCATAGAGAACGGTGCACAGATGATGAGGAAGATGCCGCGCTTGTCTATCCTCCAGCTTATGTAGCAGAATAGCATACACATGATGGTGCCAAGAACATTTGGAGGAACTGTAAGAAGCTGCTGGTCGCGGACAGAGTGCTAAGGGAAGATCGTCCGAACAATAGTAGGGAGAAAGAAAGACAAGCCATGTACAGTGATAAAGTTGAAGAAGGAAATCACGGCTGTTGGGAGTACTACTGGGTTCAGGATGCCTCGAAGCATTCTCTTAGTACCAAACTTGTCGATAATCTCGGTTGTTCCGGGTCTTTCAGACATGATTCTCGCATTTGCTAAATCCTTCTGCTCTGGCGACAGCCAGGTGGCAGTTTCAACCCTATCGGTAAGCGTGAAAAACGAAATTACTCCAACTGCACACGTCACGGTACCTTCAGTGGCTTTCATTAGTATTGGGCCAATGATTGAAATGTGGATAGATACGGGCTGACCAACCTTCAATCGCAAAGATCATCCTCCAAGAGTGCAAGGACCCAAAACTCCGCAGACTCAAGATCGCAGAGGCAAGCAGACCCCCGAATGCACCCGCCAAAGATGCCGAAATAATGACGAATGAAAGTCGAAAGGTCAATTCACTACGCCGATACCAGCGTGAAAGATAGTATACGTTCGCCGGGAGCATGGCCGCTTCGAAGACACCCAGTAAGAACCGGAGGCCACACAAAGTTGAGAAATCATGAACGAAAGCCGTGCAGGTAGTGCAAATACCAAAGCCGAGGCAGCACGCAGGAATGAACCAACCTGGTCCTATCCGCTTGCATAAGAGATTCAGAGGGATCTCAAACAAGATATACGAGATATAAAAGATGGAAAGGGAAATATTGAAGTCATAGCCTTGCATCTTCAGGTCGGCCTCTAGGCCTGCGATCTTTGCATTGCCTGGAAAATCATGAGATATACACTCGAAAATATTTGACTTCACATACTGACCAATGTTTGCACGATCTATAAAGCAAAGCACTGAATCGTGAATGTGTTAGCGGCTTCTTTGCTACCGTCCCAGACTGTCATAGCGTACAGTAAATAATTGTAACTGTGGGGAGTATGCGAAGATCCATCTTCCATCGAAGCTTGGACTCCAACGCCTCATCGATAGGCGGCCCGGATTGATCATATCTGAAGCTTATCTCAGTACTGTCTTCAGTTTCGTCTGAAATTTCTCATTGCATCATACTGTTGTGCTGTACCCTCTTCGATATCTGTAGTGACTGGAGGCTTCTCAGGGCAAGATTGGGTCACTGAGTCAAGTCGTTTGGGAGGTTGCTCCATCTTTGTTAATCAAGTGATCTAACAGAGTTCAAAATCTGGCGTGAGAGAATTAAGGTTTAGAGCTGATCTGCATTTTCGGAGCGATTAAATAGGGTTTCACGTGTGCAGAGGGATCTACAGCAAGATGAACTACAGTGCCCTTATCACTACCCCGGTACCACGGAAAGAAAACCGTGGCGGAAGGAGTTGATATGATTCTGAGCGGCCCGGGCCGGCACATACATGTTCCGACCAGCCGCGCTTCACACTTCTCTCGTTATTCCGGCTCAGGGACATAAAGAGATAAGTGACAGAAAAAAGAAGACCAGAATTACATGCAGCTAAAAGAGCAAACATTACAGTTTTCCTTTTGTCCTCCCTTTAGTACAATTTTGTGTCGCATAGTTCCATTTTCTAACTTATTACGGAGAACTTACACAAAATCGTTCTCCCCTCTAATAGTTTAATATTTAGTATATATTTACATCTTACAGAAGAATACAAACGTCGGAGAAACACTGTAAGAATCCTTGGCTAAACTCTCCTGAAGGGATGTTAACACAGACGAAAACTGACCGAAGAGCCAATACTGGGTGCAACAGAGGCCAATAAAAGATCCTGTGCATACCTTATTACTAGAGGTCTTCGGAATCATCCTTCTCCACTTCGTATTTATTAATTAAATCGTTATCCACCAACCCGGGTCTTATGTTTAGGGTGGGGCGCAGGAACTGCCCCGGAACGCTTCCTAAACTCCGTAATAAGAACTCACATAACCTTATTGTCAAAGTAGCGAGATAACCATGTTAGACAAGACGACTTCAGCCTTTTGGGATTAATGTCTTACAGTTCTTTAATACACAACGACTCTAGTTATGTCTCGATTGCCCTGCTGTGTTGGATACAATAGGAAGTTAGTACTTCGTGCATCTCTTTTGAATTAGTCCTAATTTTACGCAACATATGTAGATAGCTTCTGCAGAAAGTAAGGAAAATGCATTACGTCGTTTCATCACCTTCACACTACTGTGTTCCAAAAGTTGCCCCCACTGACTCCATATGTGATATTTCGCGTCATCGCGTACCATTGAAGCGCCGGCTGGGGCGTGTCATGTTGTGACGGTTTACAAGACGGCACTGACACATCTTAACTCGTAAATAGATTACGAGTCGTATCTTTGTCGGCAGAAGAGGAGTGATAATGGTGGAGTTGTGGGTAGACGGCGTCTTTCTTCCACCAGTAATGCAATTGCCGAGTTACGAGAAACTCAGCACGGATCAGATAACTCTATTTACCTTTATTCTTGACATTTACAGTGGACCTAATGCAGAACCTTGAATTTTGTTACCGTACGCAGTCAACATCTTGCAATGGGGCTGTGGAGTATGTTTTGGACTGCTCCTCCATTAAAGGAACTGGAAGTATCTGAGCTAGCTATCTCGAGAATTGTAAGCGAGCTGCCCATCCCTAATGCCCTGTTGCAAGATATTGAGTAGGTACAGCACTCATTCAGAATAATTATTTTGGATCCCAAAATGCAGGGTAAATGCGCAAGATATATAAGACCCAAGATGCCTTCCTTTTCACCTTTTCTCAAGTCACTATCTTCTTACACTCCCACGATTTATTACACAGCGACTACCACTTTTCGACCATGATTTCCTACACTTCCAAGTTAAGCCTCTTACTCCTCTTGGCTACTCGCCTTGCTCTGGCTGCCCCTCATCCAGACGTCGACATTCAGTCTCCAGAAGACGGTTCAATGTTAGTGAGCCGCGATCAGATGTGTCTTTATAACCCACCCAAAGTTTGTAGTCAAGACTTTGAATGCACTACAATCGGCACTTGCAAGGAATGCTTACCTAAGGGTGGCTGTTCTAAAGCCGGAGTATGCTACTACGGATGTTAAACCTCTAATCATCTGGCATCTTGGGTTCGTCTTAGAGGTAAGAGCGATATGGCCTCTATATTTGCAGTGTAGAACTAATTCCAAAATATTAGTTTTGAAGTTTCTTGATATTGCTTTAATAGAAAATTACGAGAAGCAGGACTACATTCAAGCTGCTAAGTAGTTAGATGCATTTTCAAGTTCTCAATACGAGGTGCTATCTATAGTATTTACTACATATAGAAATGCAATAATCCTCAGGATTTCCTATTATAATCAGGTACCAGATTTTATTAATGTGATATAAGAGGGCGATAAGGCATTATTATAAATACAACGTAATTATTATAACAATTGACATCGAAATGACCAGTTGGGGAACCGTAGCAGACCCGCTCTCCGTCTCGGCCAGGGTCCTCAGCATACTCTCAATTGAGAACCGAATCTGTCAAGGCCTAATCATATATCAATCTTCATTATAATTCTTCATTGGATCACCAATTCTATGATGATAACGCTCAAGGAGTAAAGAAAGAACTATACGCTTCTCCATATGTCCTCCAGCGGCACGACTGCCCTCTAGATGTGATGGCGCAGATTGAGGAAGTTATTACGGCCCTTGTGAAGCCATACTAGAACCTCGATAGAAAGCTGCAAAACATTTGGCAACCAGAGGACGTTCCTGGGTTATGTGAGACCAGCAAGTTGCTTATGCGAAGGACGTGCATTTGCTTGAGAGTCGACATTGAAAGATATTCGCAACTACGAAAAGCTGTAATATCACCAGATTGATCCAGTTATCCAGCAAGAAGCTTTGCGTTTTTACCTGTCATAGGAAGTAACACTAAATGTTTGGCTCTAGGCTTGGCTATATGGAGAGCAACGCTTCTGCCAGTCACAATTATTACCAAGACCGGAGGGACGGAAGACAATGTTCTGCAGCACATACAATCAGCATCAAATGACCCAACACGAACTGATTGCGCGTTTCCTACAGAGCTTTTGCCACCATAGAAATTAAGATACTAAATTATTTCAATATAGATTGACACATATAACACAGCTATGGAAGAGAGCTTGCGTTGGTAAACTAGGCTGTACGTGGTAATGAAGTTGTCACCAGTCCTCAGTTTTGACTACCCTGCATAATATGCTAACCGCAACCCCGCATTGAACCAACTCAAACGTTACCGATATAGCCGACCGACCGGCTAACCTTGATGCAGGCATTTATTTTCCCCTCACGTCATTGATGTGTAATCGAGGTTGTCTACTTTAGTGGTGGAGCACTAAATTCCTTTGGGCCGAAAGCCATAAACTTGTGCAAGGTCACTTCTCGTCACAACACTAGGTACAACCTCACACGCTGGATTGATTTGTTGAGACCAGGATCAGTCATATATTTATTTTCTTTCAAAAATGTCAGCTCGATGCATCATAAGAAAGCTTCGGCAGTCTAAGGCAAGAATCCCTGGCGATGATCATGCGGGTCTTGCAACTGACTCACAACTTAGTTGGCCATCGAACACCAGAAACGATTTCTCCATCTGCAAGAGCATCAATCAAAACAACTCTTGAGGGAGGCAAGATTGTGACACTCCCTCTCTTGGATAGTTTGTCCTAATAGCGGCGGCGTAGTTTGGAATCCCAGTGCAGAATGGAAAAGTAGCAACGACAGCTGCTGAAGTGCGGGAGATTATGAATCAATTTGGTGAACTGCCTTAGATGGGCTGGGAAACCGTTGACTTGCTCGTAATGCTGACTGTTTGCTTCGCAGGTGGGAAATGTGTCATCAAATCTCAAATTTTAAAGGGCGGCAGAGGTAAGGGAACCTTCGACAATGGACTCAAGGGCGGCGTCAGAGTTGTAGAGGCGCCAGAAGAGGGCGAGAAGTTATCTTCTAAGATGCTAGGTCATCGCCTGAAAACCAAACAGACATCGGGAGATGGCATCCTTGTCGAAAAGCTCTTAGTGGCAGAATTTGAAGAATGCGAGGAGGAGTGGTATCTGGCCATAACTCTCGACCGCGAGCAATATTCCCCAGTCGTCCTCATCTCGAGAAGTGGCGGTGTCGACATCGAAGACACAGCAAAGAGTCAAAGCGGTAGCTTGAAGAGATTTCATTTCAACTTTGGCGAGGGCATCACACCAGACCTTTTGTCTCGCATCCAAACAGATGTTGGTGCGACTCCCGCTGAAGCTGAGAAGCTTAGTGATATCGTGACCCGCCTATGGAGACTCTTCGTAAGCAAAGACGCTACACTCTTGGAGATCAATCCTCTAGCTCGCACTGGAGAGGCCCAGTTCAAGTGCCTTGACGCCAAGTTCACCGTGGACGATGCTTCCCAGCGCCGCCAACCTGAGCTGTTCGCCCAGCGAGATGTAGAAGCGGAAGTGCCCGAGGAGCTCGAGGCGCAAAAGTATGGACTGGTTTATATCAAGATGGAAGGCAATATTGGAAATGTCGTTAATGGTGCAGGCCTTGCTATGGCCACTAATGATGCAATTGCTCATCACGGCGGCGCCAGTGCCAACTTTCTTGACGCAGGGGGTCAAGCGACCAAAGAAACTATGCAAAAGGCATTTGAGATCATTCTCCGCGACCAGCGAGTCAAGGTGATTCTCGTTAATATCTACGGAGGTATGGAAGAATGATCCATCGTAGTGCTTGGTTCGTGTGAGCTGACTGTTACTAGGCATCATCAAATGTGACATGATCGCCGAGTCCATTATTGGCGCTACCAAAGACCTTGGACCCTTGCGTGTGCCCCTTGTTGTTCGGTTACAGGGGACAAACTCGCCTCAAGGGTTGAAAATTGTTAGTGCCTGTTATCTCGCGGATGTTATCTCGCGGATGTTGCCCTGCTAATATTTCGGCAGCTGGAAGATGCGAATCTTGGCTTCCATGTTGAGTCTGGGTTTGGAGAGGCAGCACAGAAGGCAGTTGAACTGGCCAAGTCAGCCTAGATTTACTTATGTTAAGCTAAAGAGAGATCGTCGTTTGTAAATAAATATATAGCGATAACAATCAATCAAACTTCTAGTCGCCATTGTAATAATACCTGAAGTCTTGAGCTATTCCGTTGCGAGTTATACTGAGCCACGCACTATCCAGTGACTCTTTGTCATTTAGGTTCTTCTGTTGGTATTGCGCTCTGATTTGGGAGTCAAAGTGTGAGCTGCCGCACATCGCGCGCCTCAGCTTGGGAGTCAAGTGATCGAGTCATTGTATCCGACTCATTTTCTAATAGTTTACTTAGAAGATGATGCAAGTAACTGCCTCATCACCTCTCCCATTACGCCTGGATGTGGCACTACAATCGCGCCGCTGTCAGCTAAAGCCTTGGCCTTGGCCTCGGCTGATACATCGCCTGATTCCAGAAGTGCACCAGCATGGCCCATGGTTCTCCCCTCAGGAGCTGTCTTGCCGGCAACCATAGCCACGATTGGCTTTGGATTCTTCGTGGCTTTTCTGTACTCATGAATAACCTCGGCGGCTCTGACTTCTGCCACGCCACCAATCTCACCAATAACGATGATTCCCTCGGTTTCCGGGTGATCAAAGAACAACTTGAGACCATCCACAAGTGTTGTACCTGAAACATTTATGTCAGCAGACCAGGTCAATTGTGATAGGGGAAAGCCAAAAACTCAGACGTACCTGGCATCATATCTCCTCCCATACCAACAACAAGGCTCTGACCTAACCCAGCTTTCGATGTCGAACCAACAGCTTCATAACTTAGGGTTCCGCTCTTAGAGACAATACCGATAGAACCTTTCATATACTGCTTATGCGGCATTATACCAATGCGGCACTGATTGGGAGAAATAATGCCGGGACAGTTAGGACCAACTAGACGGGTCTTAGATTGAGTTCGTAAAACATCATGAACGCGCAACATATCATGAATTGGTATGTGCTCGGCCACTGATACAACAAGCGGTACTTCTGCTTCTATTGCTTCAATAATGGCGGCGGCGGCGAATTGTGCCGGAACAAAAACTGATGTCGCATGGGGTTTTACCTGTTCCATGGCCTACAAGCGTGCATATCAATCACATTGCTCTCATCGTTTGGAGGACGTAGAGAAGAAGGCTTACCTCTCGAACTGTGTTGAACACGGGAAGGCCCAAATGCTCTTGTCCACCTTTGCCAGGGGATATCCCGCCGACGACATTGGTGCCATATGCAATAGTATCCTTGGCGTTGACAGTGGCCTTTTATGTATCTCAGTCAAACGTGACGGGAGCTAGGTAATAAACATGGTCGCGAATACATACAGCTTTACCTGTAAATCCTAGTCACTGTTTGTCAATCTTTGTTTCGTCTTTCAAACGAGGTGAAGCGCAAGAGTCCTTACCCTGGTAGATGACCCTAGTATCTTTGTCGATGTTCAAGTTCGCAATCGTGGTGTCGTACACATAATACCTGGGTACGGAAACTGAAAGACGCCTGATACTACCTTGAGCCAAGGGCGTATGAGGTGCTCTCCGGAAGACGGCCAATGTCGTGCGAGCAGCCATTGCTTGTGCCGGGTAGTCGAAGATTGTGATGAGAAACAATACAAGGGAGGAGGGGTCTCTACCGAACACAGTACGGTTGGTTGCAGGACCTGAGCGAAAGAGCAATTATGTTATTGTAATAATGATTCAATCAGCGTTGCTAGTTATGCAACCATTTCGGTTATATGGGCTAGATTTACACTAGGGTGATGTTAGAAATGACTCGTGATAAGCTAAGAAGGGTTATTCGGCATGTGTGTATGGATGGCGGGGCGGGGTAGTGAAGCATAATATTATAGGCAATAGCCGACAAACCTCATTAGGTCCGTACAGCCGAGATACACAACTCTAGCCTGTAATACCTAAATATTATAACCCAAGGCATATTTTTAAAAGCATATAAAAAGCTCAATATAGGCTTAAAATAGCTTGAATTAAGATATGAATTATTTAACTATATAATAATTATAATAACGTGTTTGATAAGCAAGTGACCCAGACAAGCGAGTGACCCAAAAATCCTAGCCTTTTACTTTTAAATTACATTAAAACTACAACAAACCATCTGATCAATTAAAATTAACTACTATACTCATCTCCAGAGGCCTCAATATCCTCCTGACAGGTCCTTACATTATGCCCGGCCTTACCGCATACACCACAGCGCCGACCACCTGGTCGCTCTGACCTTGCTCGACCACCACTTCTTGATGATTCGGCCACTACCTGCGCATCAACATCCATCTGATCAATT
>PVQB02000006.1:17811-34665 GCA_002980475.2 Fusarium beomiforme | reverse complement strand
TGTTGAGAAGCCATGAGGCCGTAGGGAATGAAGAAGAAGAAATGTATGATGAAATGGGCGGGGTTGATTCCTCTGGCCCTCCAAGTCACTCCATGTACCTCAGCCAAAGCGGGGGTCATGTGGGGCTCGGTACGGAAGTGTAGGCTTATGACACTCAAAGAGATAGATCATCTTCTGCAAAGAGACACCCACACCACGCTTGCTTTCTTCTTTGACTTTAGTGATCCCTAAAAACAGAAACTGGAGAATCTCCTATGCTCACTGGCAGTTCAGCTTCATCATACCGGGAACGAAGCCGCGAGAAGACTTGATAGTCTTTTCACTTGCCATGATGATGAGAGGAGACAACCAGATACAAGTGCCTTATCAGCCTGCGTTGATACAATGATACAGATTGCTGGAAAGGTTTTCATTATCATTGACGCTCTAGATGAGTGTGCAGCCAGGGAAGAACTTCTGCAATGGCTGAAACATTTAGCATCCAGGAAGGCCCAGCTCATCGTCACTGGCCGGCCTGAACTAGAGTTCCAAAGCGTGATCTCTCAGTCATTCGACAAGCGAAACTGTGTCCAACTTGATAAGAACGTTATCTACGCTGACATACGCTCTTACGTTGAGGCAACGCTTGAGCCGAAGCCTGATTTCGCGGATAAGAGGTTATATCCAAGTCTTCTAGAGGAGATTCGTGACAAAATCCGGGACGGAGCCGATGGGATGTAAGCTTTGGCCTAGGTCACCTATATAAAGCAAGCTCTTTTCTGACGTTTGTTACAGGTTCGGATGGGCAGCTTGTCAACTAGAAAGTCTTGCTCGATGTCTGAGTCCAGCAGCCATCGAGATAGTCCTCATGTCTTTGCCTCGTGATTTGAATGAGACATATTACCGCATGGTCCAGAACATACCGTCAGAATACAAGAGCAGCGCAATTCGTCTCCTGCAGTTTCTCGTCCACACCAAGCGGCCTCTGGCACTATCAGAGGCCATCGAAGTAATAGCCACAGAGATAAATCAAGAGCCCCGAGGTTTCCACATTAAACGCAGACTATTTCAAGCAACCGACATCTTACGATACTGCCCCAGCTTGGTGACAATCGCCGAGGTCAAGAGATACCCTGGGACCATGGAGGAACTTCATCTTGCTCACTTCTCTATCAAAGAATATCTTCTTAGATAAGCCCAATTTGACCTCAAAAGTGCCAGCATTGCCATCTCCAAAACTTGTTTGACATACCTTACCGATATCAAGGGCAGCCACAGCACGATTAGATCCGACTTTCCAATGGCACAGTATATAGCAAAATACTGGACGGAATACGCCGTTTCGGCCGGGACTTCTAGAGAAATCGTTCGAATTACAGTTAATCTTTTACGCGACGAGACAACATATCAACGGTGGTGTCACTTATACCAGGCCGACCGCCGGTAGAGCGATGAACCAGGATGTCCTAGAGCACCCAGACTGTATTATGTTTGTTTAGCTGGACTTACAGGGGCGGCAAGAGATCTGATGATAGGGGGAGCAGACATCAACGCACAGGGCGGCAAGTATGTCAATGCTCTACAAGCTGCCTCACATCACAACCACCAAGATATTGTGCAACTGCCATTAGACGAGGGAGCCGATGTTAACGCGCAGACTTTACAGGCTGCCTCACGTGGCGGTAACCCCGAGATCGTGCAATTACTCAATCTGAACGGCGCCAAAATGATGACCAGAAAGCGATCCAGCTCAAAAAAACATCAGGGAACGAACGAAATTACCTCGGCTTTAGACTCTACCGGTTTCGGTTGAACCTACGACCAAACCTCCAGTCCTTATGCTGCCGAAGCCATGGTCCCTACCTGTCATTCGTACCCAAGTAATTGCGTCAACGTTGTTGTTCCTATCTTTATTCTACTCCAGCCGAATATAGACGCATGGGTAATTCACCAGATGGAGATTCATTTGCTACATTAACGCATTGAGATGGCATAGAGACGAGGTCACAAGGCAGGCGTGAGAAGAACATTAGTCGGAGATGGGATAGTAATAGACTCAATACATATGTTAGGATTTACCTACAATGACCAGGGCAACATCCAAGGGCAGAGGTGATGCACAGTTGAGCGTAGAAAGCTTTCAACTAAATAACGTGGCAAGGCGTACCCGCGTAGTAGTATACCGTTGGGCAAGAGTTCGAGCCCACTGGAGGATCAGTTAAGTTCGGCGACTCAGAGCTGATTAAGACGAGAGGAGGTTGATCGAATAATCAGCTAGGGATAGAATACATATAGCAACCCTTCCCTAGTCTACTTCTAGCAACCGCAGGGGTGATAATTTTGCTTTCAAATTTTGTGTATTAGGAAGCTGCTTCTTGTTTTAGGGTAGATGCGCGCCCCGCTAGATGAGTGCATTCCGAAAACGTAAGAAAATAAGATGCTAAAATCGGGTTCATAGCTAAGTACATACTATCTGAACGCTATATATAGGTCATCTTTGTAAAACGGACTGGTTTTGGCTCCTTGCTCTGCTTTGTGCACGCCATGGAGGCTAGGTTTGGATTTTGTTGTCCCATGTTGTCCATCTTGAAACAAAGCCCAGCTGTGACAAGCCTTGTCATACGGGCCCAACACAAGTCCAGGCTTTTAAGTCCCAACAAGGCGATATAGCCCATTGTATTCAACCTGGGAGGCACGAAAAGATGCATGCAAGCCGACATGGACACAAAAAAAAGAACAAGAATATTGCACTGGTAAGACTACGCTAATGGGATATGTTATTAATATAAAGCGACTGGCGTATAGCGGCGTGTGCTGACGCAAGAGAGCAAATAGCCTTGATGTGCCCTGGGCGTCCCAACTACCAGCACGGATGCGATTTGTAACAATGAAAACTGCTGGTACTTCTATCATGCGCAAAATCAGGTGCGTGGGGAAGTACCATTTGTTGCAATCATTTTCATTGGCTCTAGACCTCGGTCGTGACCCGTTTGTAGCCTTGTGCCGTTCAAAGAGATAACCGGAAAGGATAAGAGGGAAATCTTTTGTGAGAGAAAGTGGGCATGCCTTTTGGCTGCGGAAGTTGGAGGAGTGCTATTTGCCCCAACAAATAAGGAATTCCCCGTAGGAATTCCCCGTATTCCCGGGCTCGAATCAGGTTTCCCCAACCACCCAATACTGCATTTCAACCAATGGGTGGACAGTAAACCGTCACTAGCGGGGTACAGAGCTATTACTTAGACCACTGTGCAAGACAGCCGAGACCGATCATGTTCTTTCAATATAAATCTTTCATTACATTCATTCATCATGGTTCTACAATTATTATTTCTTCATTATAAATCCCTACTCATTACCCTAAGTGGATCACCGCGCCTACACCATAATTACAATCAAGTCATGCATCTACTTCTGCCAACGCCTCGGAAGAACAAAGACAACCTCAGAATAGTGCTAGTATGTTCTGTAATACGAAATGGATCCAAGTCTCGATTGCTTGTAGTAGGTCGTACCTGTCGGTATCTGTTAAAGCTTTACTGATAATATCCCTTCAGGATGCTGAGGGCACAAGATCATAGTTCGTTGGAAATATCCTTGGTTCCGACCCAGAAACTCTTCTAACGGCAGCAGTATGACGACCAATAGCTGGCATATTCCCAATGCACCAGTTCCAACCGGGAGTGCCGCTTCGGCAGCGTGATATACTGGTGCTACCGTTGGGGGCTGCGTCAAAAAAGGACAGCGGCCTATGGACTATCATTGAAGGTTCTCCATTTTCTGGGGGTGGGTGGTGAGGGAAGCTGGCCTCGGGAACTCGACGTTGGCTCTATGCAACCCCTTGATAACGAAGTATCTTGCTTGCAGAATTTGCTGAGTCACTTCTACTCCAAAGCAATGATTCCTCCCTCTGATTGCACTCAACGTAGAACGCGCGTCGGGGACGTAGGTATCGCTCCCCAACATTATTAGTGAGGGCCACCGAACCCTAAGACCAGCTAGAAGGGTTGATGTGACGATGGCGTAGTGCCAGCTAGGGAAAGAACCCCTAGCATGTGATTTTCGAATTTGGGCTGCATGATTTATACAAGCCAATCACACACCTGGACCGTTTCTCAAACGTTTTGCGCTGACCAACACAACCGTGAGCAGTGACCTGCGACTGCGGCCACCCCATTTCCCAGAATTCTCTTGAATCTGCGATAAGTGTTGCAAGAACTGAAGTGAGAACTAGAAGTTTACGATGGGGATGAGATGCACGTATAGTACACCAAAACTCGATTCCAAATATACGGATGGACATATCGACTGAGTGGACAAAATGGCCTTACATTGTACACAGATGACTAAGATAAACTGGGAATTTTTTGAGGCGTATGCTCTAAGTTTAGTTGGTCTCATTTTCCAATCCACAATTATCTACCCACCCTACATAAGCCTCAGAGAAAGCGCAGGGGTCTCTTTATAGCTGTGGAAAACGTTAAATGGCACGTAGCTCGCCCTTTCATTCAAGCGTCATCACTTACTCCTTTCTCTCCCCTCCTTTACCTTTCGACATCTTTTACCCCGTCGTGAATATCTAGAGGTTTTCAATCACCTCTTCTATTTTTTTAATGGTTTTCTTTTTACCGCCATCCCTTATCTTATTGAACACGTTCTCAACTGGTTGTGTCTCCATCAAATACCACACAATACCCTGCAAAGAGCATTTAGAAAGAACCTTAATCCTCCTCGCGATAAGGCACCTTTGCCGAATAGTAACTTCATCGAATAGTTGCGCAATTTGGTGGACATGGCGACCTCACATTCTTCTGCTACATCGACCACTCCGTCACGCAACGGCAACTGTCGTGTCACATCACCAGACACGACGTCGTGCATATCGCAAGCGCCTGTCGTGACCCCACTCAAGAGGCGCCCCCACCGCATCTACCAGCCAGCCAAGAACTCCCTTTACGACATCCTTGAGCAACACTCTGGCACGGCGCTCTTTGTGCGCCCCATCTGCTGGACTGATTTACATGCTCAACTCCTCGGTGTGAAATGGGAGGAACTACCACCATGTGATACACCTCAGCCTACGATATCCCCAGCAACGCCACCTTCGCCAGGGCATCTCAATCCGTCGAATACAATCATCACTCTTAACAACGCGCTCGCATATATTCTTCTGCCTGACCCGATGCACCCTATCCTCACTTCCAATGCCGTCAAGACAGCCCTCATGACGCTATGGCCTAAAGCCTTTAGTGAGCCGCATTACTTACCCGAATTCCATCTATACTTTGGCGGTCTCGTTTATCGTAATGCTGTGCCCGCGCAGATCTTGTGGAATTTCCCTTCTGATGAGGCAAAGTCTTCCTACTCTTCCTTCAGATCAGTCTCAGCGCGGCCTGCAAAATCCTCTAACGTCCCAACGCAGTTCCCTCCAAATCAAAGCCCTGCTAATCTACCCATGATCTGCTATATTGGCAAGACCCAGCTGGCGTCAGTCCGAAACAACTCATTTCGCCTTGCATGTGGCCCAGGGAGACCATGGAACGAGCCCGTGTTTCGTCTCCAGCAACTCAGGGCTCGCATGCTCGTGCCTTCAAATTCAGATCACGATGCGCACTTCGTGGGCGTATTTTTAGGGATGGCGCAGAAGCACTTTTACCCTTCCCCACCTATCACTGGCAGACGTGACTTACGAATATCCCCCGAGCAAGGCATTCCCCCGTGCCCTAACTTTTACGACCTCAAATTGAGGATCCTCACCCACGACACGGACACATTGGAGTTTATTGTCTACACTGGATACGTAACAAAGGAATTTTTGGAAAAATTCCACGACCCGTTCAAGGCGCCGCTCGACGATGACGATGCTGCCGTTTCAGGCCTCAAGATCGAATACACAAGGGTTCCCATTTGGCCGATTCTAGGCCTACGAGATAGACTTGGCAAAGCCTTAGGCCAGGAAGTTGTTGGTGCTTTTAATCCAGGAGAGATAGAAACATGGGAGAAAGAACCCGGGGAATAGGGCAGCGAGAAGCGCAAGTGAGAGGTCCTCTGAGAAGTAATTAACAGTAACTTCGAGGAGGAGTTTGATGACGAACCGGAAAGGGTGTCAAAGAAGTACTGCCTGAACTGGAGTACACCGGTCGGTGTACTCATCTGAGAGCTAGAAGTTGTGAATGCATAGAATGAACAGGGCTGAACGCCAAAGGATAATGGTTTGATGGTGCAGACACGTTCTAAGACCGAAACTCAAGCATCAAGCCATCCATGGACAGAGGACATGACTTGAAACCGGCGTGCGAATATGGAACTATGACGCCCCGGATACGAATGCGAGGGTTCACGGGTGTTTTTTCCATGATTTATCTCATCTTCAATATGTGCTAACTATTACAAGAATCATTTCGGTATATCTCCTGATGCCCAGGATTTTGTTGACACGAATATCTTTAACCCTCTGACAGGCACAAAATTCGATAGCGAGGCGAATCCGAAGGTGCTATCATCTACTATAGTGGCGCAATTTTCTGCATTGATTTATCGGGTGATCCGGGCACCTTGTTCAGGACCTAGGGCGATTCAGGCTATTGGAAGGAAACCGTAGCGGAGGATCTTCGAGGGCAGGCCTCACCAGAGGTTGCACAGCCGGGCTTCACACTGTCCACTACGCCGAGTAATATAGTAACGAAAAATAACTTTATTTGTGTATTTTGTACTACTACTGAAGACTGTGAAATCAGTACTCTCATGCGTTAGCCTTCTACCTAGTCAGGACCTATATCTATTGGTGCCATCGACGAAAGCAAACCTGACAATGTCAGATAGCCTGTATAATCGTCTAGACCCGCCTTCTTGATGACAACACTATGATCTATGACCTTGACAACTGTAGACTCTATCACGCTATCTTCTTTATCTTCAACTTGGTTAGATAAATGCCTCTGCGCGCAAGACGGGACCCTAAGTCTTTGCTTCTTCACAACAGATTCTATCGATAGTATGACGTCCTTAGCGACCGGAAACGACTCCCCCAGCTCGGCCAACGCTTGACACGCCTTGACGAACGTCTCAAGTTGGATTGGGCTGGACTCTATGGCTAATAATACGCGGAAAGCGCAGACTGAACTGGCTTGAATCATCCAGTGCGCATTGCGAAGGGTGTACAAGGCTCGGAAATGCCATATCGCCGATATGGCATTGCTTGCGTGCGCGTAAGACGTTGTGACTGGATCGAAAGGCCCAAATTCTTCCTTGGATAAGCCCTCGAATGGCCGGAGCATACGGATGATAATAAGTTCGGCGGTAAGACTGATAGGATTAAGCTAATCCTTGCAATCGACCCTACCTTATCACCAACTTACTGAAGTACTATAGCGGCTGGCAGCACCGCATTCTCCACTTTGAGTCGCTCCGGAAAAGCAAACTTCCATTTAACAATCTTTGTGTAGAGTTCCAGAGCTCTCTCTATGTTGCGACGGGGAGCAACACCGTCCTCTAATGGTATGAGGAACTCGAGAATTTGTTCCGTGATCTCTGCAAGGTTGCATTCCGCGGCAAAGATCTCCCTCTTCAACGACTTCTGAGGCACTACTGAAACGGGGTAGGGAAACCACCAGTAATCAGGGCTGTCTTTTTTGCATAATGGCGACGTAGCTTCGTCATGCCACGTCTTTGATCTGTTCGGTTTCTTGATGACGAGACGGCGACAAAGGCCGTGCATTAGCTTCCTGTAATATAGGTTAAACACGCTGTCTAAACCTAACCGGAAATTGAAGTATACCAATCCCAAACATAGAATCCCCATGAAATCCATGACAAGGCGTGCTCCAGCGATAGCGGCGTCAGTGGAACGCCGCACATTGTCCAGTCTAAGCTCCAAGTATCTCGCTTGCATACGACTATGGTAACTCAATGCTGTCTCCCCATTGCCCAGAGCTGCCTCATAGGTGTTCATTAATGCCAGACCCTGCGCTACTGCCAAAGATGGGCTGGTATCTTCTAAAGGCAATAGCCTTGTCGCTTCTCTGGCAAAAGCCTGGCCTCGGGTGTTTGGATCGTTCGACAGGAGAAAGGTCGCCTGGTTTGTCGTGTACACCTAAAATTCTCGTCAGCCAGCGCTTCACGGGTGGCTATATTGGGACACTGACACAGCTGACGGCTAGAAGTGCGTTGACAAGAAATGGAGAGCAGAAACGCAGCTCATTAGGCTGGCTTGGCGTGTTAGGATTCAGGGTTTTCAGGTCCTCTTCGAACATAGTCCGGTCAATAACTCGGTTACCAATCGTATCCCATGTCCAGAATAGCAGCAATAAATGACTCAAGAGTGTATCGTCATTGGAGACTGTTGTCCATCTTGAAAGTGGAAGGGTATATCCTAGCAAGTCGACAAATACACTGTTCTCAGAGTATCTATGTTGCGTGTCTCGCCAAGTCTTTTCGAACATATAGTCGGGATGTTCGTATCTAAAACAACGCATCGAGTCAAACACCTTGGTAAAGTCCGGCTGCAGACGAATGTCGAACTAACCGTGAAGTAAGCCTGGTGCGTGGAGGGTCACAATGGATAAATCGCTGCCCCACTCCCTAGATAGTCTGCTTGCGAACTAACAAAGCCAGGACTGCCAGTCGCAGTATTCCCAGCCACAGGATTCGAAGGTGTAGCGCCTGGACTTGTCGACAGCGGAGCGTGGGATGCCGTAGGAGAAGTCAGCTGAAGGAGTAGGCCCCCTTCTTGAAAGTTCTCAGTCACAGATTTGATGTCCTTGCAAGCCCGGATCCGGCGAAGTATCTCTTGCGCTTCCTCCGGTTGCCGCGTCTGGAGCGAGTCGTACAGATTTTCGTGGTAAACTATTCGCTCCTCAAGCAGATCATTTTTTCGCTGCATGGCAGCCGCCTGAAGTTCATCTGGAGAAGCAGCATATCGACATTCCCGTCCGGCCGCGAAGCACGTATAACATCTAGGGCGCTTTCCATCGCACTTTAACGTCTTTTTAGTTCGTCGCTCTTTGACTCCATAAAATCGACTGCGAATAGAACCTTAGCCTTGCGTTGCCTGCAACCTTCACAGGCTCTCTTGACAACTGAACGCTTACGAATTGCGAGTCTTGGTGATGGGGCCTCAGGGGGACCTCCGCGCATCAATCCAGGGAGCAATGGGCGGTATCGGCTCGCACGTCCTTCAGACATGTCAAAGGCGATTAACGTGGAGCCTGATGTTCGAAAAAGGGACGAAACGAGGATTGATGAGAATGATGCGACAAGGCGTTGAAATCAGCAGCTCACAATACGCGATGACCCAACTGCAAGCGAGGGAAAACACTTCTTTTTATGCGGAAGGAATCTAAATCGATGACGGTGGAAATGATGCATCGGCGACGTCATGTCTGCCCCAGCTGTTGTTAACATAGAGCTGCCCCTAGGTGCTAGCGCAGACGACAGTTAGTAACAAGGCATCAGACGGTGAAGAATCTTTGGAAACCTTTTAAATCTTTCTATTTATCTTCTTTATAACTGTTAGAAGACCTATTAGCCAGGTGACAAAAGAGTTATTGCAAGTCCGAGAGCAGCTTACCGAGGTTCGCAGCGAGCTGGATTTACTACAATGACATTCACGGGTAGGTCAGGATTTCCACGTCACAGTTTAATAACTACATATCAGACAGCTCCATAGAGTCCATCATGGTCTCCTCTCCCTAATCAGCAGCCGGTAAGCAGCGTCGGATGGTCCTCCTTTCCCTGCCACTTCCATTCCATTGATGCTCTCTTCTATCATCAGATATATAACGTCTAAGGCATTGATGATGGCTTTGATTGCCTCTTTATCCGCATATGCGGTCGCACCCATGTTAAAATGAATGTAGGGTGATGATAAGTGCGGGGCCTGAAATTGGTTAGGAAACAAGCTGAGTCTAACTTGTGAAGCCTGGATGAGGACGGATATTATGGAGGATATGTGACGGGCTTATATGGGCCAATGTGTAAGGCAGGAGTGGTGAAAACCACTTTAGAACGTCCTCTGATGTCTGTTTTATTGAGAGGGAATTCTGAAGGTGGTTTTCAGTTTCTAGCCTCAGCGCTTACCAGCGAATCTGGCAGTCTTCTAATTCCTGTTTCTTGCTTCCTACTTAACGGTGCATGCCATCGTAGATGCTCAAAAACGCGGATATGCATGGTACTTCATGGATGGGTGCAGTTATAGAGATATTCTAGTCTAACGATTGGGAAAATATACTAGATGTGTTTTTTATACCTGTTAATGCCGCTAGGAAGTTGGCCCTAGGACTCGTGCATATCTTTGAATAACGTGGAGTGGGATTCGAACTACCGAGCTGCAGAGAATTTCGTTTGAAGAATTCATGAGCAGGTACCTGACTCGCGAAGGAGGTGAGGGCGGGGCCTCGAGAACCAGACAAATGGCGCTCGCTCGTTGATTGCTGGTAAAATAAGTCTGGACTTCTCGCCAAATCAATAATCCGCTCCGGCGCAAGCCAAATATCCAGCAATCAACAATAACATTCATGGGTGTAATCCAATATGTCGCGACCAGATCAGCTATGAATCAAGATGAAGACTCGATATCGATATTAACATCAACATCAACCATGACCATACTCAGTACTACTCCGTCCGACAAGTCAAGCTCGTAAACTCTTACAATTTTATGATGTAGACAACAACAACCGGGAGAGAGTGCGGAGGTTCAAGCTGTTAGGATCGACTAGTTTTCGGGAGTTTATGAAATTAGCGACCAGTTGTACTCCATCCTGTCGAAGAGAAGAACGGTGAGTGGGGTACGCCACGATGTTAACCTGCTGGCTAGCAAGGGCGACTGACTCCTCGAGGCCATTATAAACTAGAACTAAGGCCAATTTGGGCCTAATTGGGCCCAAGCTAGCGAGAACCCCACCCTCTCAAGAATGGCTTGTGGCCGAAATGATGGAATCATGGCGAAAAAGTGGTCTGATTTTGAAATGATGGCGGGGCCTAGAATACGTGGGCCTTGTAATTGTAGCTTGACTCAGCGTTGCGGCACTAGCAAGAGCCCTCTTTTTATTTCCGCGATAATGCCTTATCTGCTATGATCTTAAGTGGAGTTGGCTTAAGATTTCATTCAAGATATCGCATTGCTCTCGTAGAGCCATGAGAATGGGATATGAATCGGACCCTCAGCCGGAGATCCTGTTCCGGGATGCTTTCCATACTCTGCTGACATCAGACATGAGGCATTAATATATAAGTCACCCGGTTAACCGAGTTAGGCTCGCGGAGCGCTACGATATCCCCTGTGAACATTTTGCAAAGAACATCTCTAGCGCGCCCTGTCCTGTCTCGGAACTTTCTTACGCGGACCCGGGCTCTTGGATTCCCAAGGTCCTCCACCTTTATTCCATACCCCCACCAGCCAGTACGTTCACACTGGCAAGTGACCTACCCCGTCTCTACTTCTGGCGACGCTCGGCATGCCCCTCGATCTCGCATCCTTCTCGCACTCGTTGTACGTTCTTAAGGCACCGCGCACGATACTCCGATCGGAGCGGCACGACCGTTTGTATCATTAATCGCCGCCATACGACTATCTGAGTTCAACGCCCAGGTACATGAACCCTTCAGCTGTCTACTGTAGCAGCTTCGACCTCTGGGCCGGACCATCGACGTGGCAAATTGCAAAAAAGCATTCTACGCGACGCTATTTTCCCATTTCTGTTCGAAATCATCGACTACTAAATTAGTCAAGTTCTTGAGAACGCATCGCAGTCAAACACATCTCTTGCTGGATCACCTCGCGGCAACTCGAGCTCTCCGTTTCCATTACTGGGAAGCCAGGCTCGAACGACTACACCGAAAGTGCATCACCTTTTCAGCAACCGAGCCTCAATCGAGAAGAGCAGATTCACCCTGCGATCCCCTGGCCTGATAGTTCCGGACATTTTGTCAGCCCAACGAACCGAAGAAGACTCGACTTTTAACAAATTCCTTATGAACAAATTTGCATAATCTGGGGATTATCTGCAACTCGCTATTTCTGGTTGTAGCTTCCTTTCGTTTTGGTGAGCATGTTAAAAACTGCTGGGGCTTTCCTCTAAAGCTAGCATAGCATACTGCAGCAGTCGCTCTCCTCATAATGACCAGCCACTACGTAACTAGCGACACTGCGATGCTTTTGTGACAGCTCGATTCTTGCCCTCAAGTGGTTTCCTTTATGACTAGGGTTTCTTTGGTATTGCTAACCCGCCTTATTGGTGCACAGGACACTTGACTGTTGCTAGACGTCTCTCGATCGTATACACGATCGTCGAACCGTAGAAATCCTACTATAATATAGCCTGACGATGGGCATACTCGGAATTCTTACAATATCGACAATTAAGCAGTCCTATTAGGGTCCTGCTCCACTTCCCATATGCTTATGGGGCTAAGATGCCTTCAAATCAAAGCAGTTTACATAGAACCTCGCCACCAACAACCGATCAATCTCTCCATCTCAATTCCCTCAGCGGCAGCCATAAGACAGGGCCAAGTGACCCGTCAGAATGGCATAACGACTCGAGCCATAACGCGACCGCCAACAACAATGTCATAGACGGTATGCACTACCTCTAGCGGACTCCTGGTAGTTTAGAAGAAACTGATGCAAAGCTATAGTTAATGTCCCCTTCTCCCGGAAAGAATCTGATTTTTGGAATACGGAGAAGCCATACTTGTATACTCAATGCCAGGTCGCCCCTCTTATGCCCATCACGGCGCATAGCAGTAGCGTTGATGACTATCGGAGCGTCATTGACGACCTAACGCTTGAGATTCAACAGCTTAGGAAGGAACTTAAGCGCTACAAGCAACCGGGCCCTGCTATGCTCCATAAAGGCAAGCTATTTGAGATCAAGGTTCATAGGCTGCCCCAAAACAAAAAGAGAGAACTCGAGGCCACACTGAGAGACTTTGCCACTGATCTCAATGGCCATGCGGAGGTGTCATCATCGCAGAAAAGGAGAAAGATATCCTCCCTCAATCGCGATAACACATACTCTAAATCTGGAATTCAGCGCAATCATGCCCCTTCCTCTCTAGGTTCCAACCTCCAGCCAGCTGACTCTGCTTACGCCTCCATATCGGCCGGTGCCGAGTCTTCAAGCACGCCTTCTAACCTCCCCATCTTGACTTCAACCAAATCATTAAAGGATAAGGTTGAGGGTTATCTAAGAGATGTTCCCGACGGCCTGTACCCACGACACGTAATCATGACAGACAATGAGCGGAAGAGTCTCGTTGTTCGTCGCCTCGAACAGCTCTTCACAGGCAGAAGTAACGGTGCCAACATCTCGAAGATGCCGCCTATGCGGCCGGGTGGTAGCTTCATTATGGCGCGGGTTGTATTGGATGCGCAGGTGGCGGACCCATCATCCGCCCACGAACCACCCACTCATGGAACTGAGCCTATCCGGGAAGCAAGAATCCTCCCTCTAGAACAACAATCTCGCCCTTGGGGAAATCAGTGTCATTCAAGTGACCCTGGGTCGGCTTCTGATCCCCATAAGGATAACATGGGGACAGGAGGCAATGATAAAGGCTTGGTCTCTGGTACCAAGCCGTTTCCCCCACTCCCGTTTCTGCCAAAACAGCGACCCACGCGACCTTGTGATTTGGACCCTGATCGTGCTCAGAATCCGTCTGAGAATATGAACTACATCCAGCATTTGGACCTACTGCCGCCTGACTTATTGCCTGAACAGCAGAGTATCCAGGACGTCCACCTAGACGCTGAAGGCTGGGTGTCATTGAACCTGCTGTACAACTTGGCCCAACTCCACTTGATCAATGTGACACCAGACCTCGTTCGCTCCGCCGTCTTAGAAATCAGCACCAAATTGCAGTTATCTCCTGACGGCCATAAAATTCGATGGCGAGGCGGATCCAAAGATACCAAGTTCAGTAGCCACAGCTCTGGCTACGACTCTGAAGAAATTCCTTCTGCCGATGATATCGATGGTTCGGAAAAGAAACAAGAGCGTCCGAAGACTAGCCCTTTCACCAGTACTAAATCCCAATTCGGCGGCTTAAGTAAGGATCCGCTTAACTTTGATTCACGGCTTTACGCTCGAGTTGAAAGTTTCCATTACAAGCCACTGTTTGCTCAGCAGGATTCGTCAGGTGGGCACACTTCACCGGGTGCGTCGGTTTGCTCGTCTATAGCCGTGGACGACAATAACCCTGGCGGGTCGGGCTTCGGCTTGAATCACTCCAGAGGGTCGGCTGGCAAATGGCAACACCACGAAGGTGCTATCACATACTACAGCGGCGCACCTTTTTGCACTGATTTATCGGGTGATCCAGCTGACCTATCACCAACCACTCGCACGCCCTCGAGCGCCCAAAACAGAAGGGATTCTCAGCAACTACCAAACTTCGCTCGGTCTCCTCGACGAACAACATCTGGGTCCTCCATCAACTACAGGCCGTTGACGGATAGATGCCAAGACCTGCGTCAGCAGATTTCAGCCATGGGCGAGGATAACAATGAAGTTCAGGGCCTGATAAACGATGACAGGGAACAAAGCAGCGATATTGAGCTGGATTTGATTTGGAACGACGCTCAGCAAGACATGGGTCAGCAGCCCTTGGTACCCTGCGGACTTGGTGGTGTTCGCCCCGATGATCACTTTACGGTAGTTGTTGATACGAAGCGGCCGAAGCAAGATGTTCTCCCATGGGCTTCCGAACTTCAGACTGGGAGGTCGAATGAAAGCATAGAAAGGACCATTTGTCGTCGCGCGGCGATGTTAACTTCTCGTCCCGTTCCCAGCGGTTCAGAAGCAAAAGCAATCGAAGCACCACCGCCTGTCGAGATTGAGTATCTGTCATGGCGCATGGAGAGACTGATACCAGTTCCACTGCCATGCCCTGCCAATATCTTTCCGCCGTTTAGCACTGATAATTCCACGTCCGACGAAGATGAAGATCCATCTATAGATGCATATAACGCTGGATTATCAGAGGAGCATATGGGCCGACGGACGATTTCATGCCATTCCAGTAGCTACCGCAATAGTGTCGATGTTAGCACCGGCGTTGATGCTGATGAAGTTCCAGACAGATCATCTTGAGACATAGAACATGTACTCTATTAATCGAAAAACTGCAACGAAGACCTTGCCTAACCGTATTCGAGAGGCCGCCGCTACATCGAACCAGAAAGCCACTGCAGGCATTGCCCATTAAGACGATGATAGCCCTGTTGCCTACCACTGGAGTAGCAGAGAGCGAATATAATAGCAGTTACCAGGACAGTTCCTGAACAACTCATGACGTTTCCAGGAGATATGATCGCAGCATGAATATTCCGAGGATAAATGTGCCCTCCAGATTAATTAATACCTTATGTGTCTACTATTCTAGTCACCGCTTTATCTTCGGTATGAACGTGATGCCAACGATATAGGGCATAGTAAAAATTCATGCCTCTGCGGTAATAATAGGTGGGATCATGCTATTCCCGGCTATGCTTGATGTTTTCGCCCCTAAAACCTCCAAGATTATTGGGGTTCTAGCCCCACATAAACCCAACAGTGCAGAGGAAATCTTCTCGAGCGCCGCCAAACCCAGTTGCCGACAGTGAATTTACATGAAATTGAGAAACACATAAAACATTGCCGTGTTATGGGATATGGTGCACTCGGAACATTGTTGGTGGGTGATCTTATTTGGATTGAGCGCTCCCAGGAGTCACGAACTTGTCTTCTCATTAAACAGGTCTAGGCTTGACTCCGGTATTTGTATGACGTAAAGCCCTTTCTTTGATTGGATAAATTAGCCCTCTTGTAGCCCATGATTCGCCCATCTGCGAGATAAACAGCAACAGGAAACGAGGACTGTCATCAAAACCGGAGGGTAACCTCCGGCGTTCCCAGCCACGTAGCCTTTATTAGATATTGCCCCGCTGGATCGGGCCTCTCTCTTGAACAACACGATCTCGCCTCAGGGGGCAACACTACTTCACTCTGCGGAGCAAAATCATATCAAGATCACTTATGATATCTTTCCTCAGCATGTGGAAAGCCTCAGCACACCTCCAATCCCGTCCAGGCTTCTTATGTCGAGTAGATACCGGCCACTGCTTCCCAACCCTACACCAGCTTCGAGTTCAACCGAAGATGCCTCCGGCTCCCAGTCTCAGTCTTCGCTTTCAGGCCTTATCAAGATCCCCCGAGCGGGAACTCGCAAGGCGAAACACTTCATCATGACTGAGAACCAGACCTACAGAAGATATTCACACCCTTATTCGAGTTCGGAAGAGCACCGGGGTGCAATATTAACCCGGAAAGCTTTTCGTGGTGTTATACATGAGCGGTAATAATAAGGCTGAGCTTTGAATACCGCTAAGCACACGAAGCGCCTAGACGCCACTTCTACGATACTCTGGCTGCAGAACTTGGAGCCAAGATTGTAGAAATAGGAAGCCATAAGACTGCTAAGCTTAGCGAATTACTAGACCGCCAAAACTAGAATAATCCTAAAGGTTACTGATTCTACCGGTAAAGTCGAATAAATAATATGACTTTCTGAAAGGTTCATGCGAATAAACCCTTAATATATCTTTTATTGGTCCTCTGAACCTGTTCATATGCTTAGCTTGCTAGACTCAGAACCAAGTATAGAAGAATTGGCCAAGTATGACTTTTTGGAAAAGGGGGAGGACAGAAGAGTTAAAATCACTTGTATTTTTTACTCTAATTACTGCATATCGCAGTAGATTTAAATTGGACTGAAACTAAATGGCCTCTTTATATTACTATGAAATTTTCTTGAATATTTATTCTTCCGTTTACTGGTTCAGAAGGACGTGTCATATTCAGAGCCCGTCTATTATTATCGTGCAGCGGAAGAGCC
>PVQB02000006.1:0-17747 GCA_002980475.2 Fusarium beomiforme | reverse complement strand
TGGACTGGAGTTGGAGGACTATGGTTTCAGACACCCATGCCTGTGTGGATGGGACTTTTGGATGTTCAAGTGAGGAGGGTGAGGCGAACCTGAGCCACCATCCATAAAGCGACGATGTTTTGTGGTCGATATTCTTTTTCTCAAACAACCACATCATCTAGTCAAAAGTCATGAGTCCCATCTGGTCCTACCTAGCCTAGCCATTCTTACCCCTGTATATCAAGCCCAAAATTGAGCTACCAGATTCCTCACGAACCGTCAACTTTGCAAACCGAGGTATCCAATCATCATAGAGGCTGCGTGAACAAGCCTCAAGTACTGGGCTTTATGATTTTCTTCGGATTCCGACAGCCGCGGGACTGACATTGCCGGCGTGATCGTTTTCATTCTGCTCGTGAATCGAGGAGTGTATGAAAGGATTCGACGGAGTTTGCAAGTATGAGGGCATTAGGGGTGAGTAAAGAAACTAATAGCGACATCTAGTTTCGGGTTCCAGGTGAACTCGAAGAAGGAGATCGGCTGTGCTGAGTTGACGCGCGATAGTCTCGGCATCGGCACCAGCTCGAATGCGACGGACAATCTCTTGGACTTCGGCCTCTGGCCGAGTCTGTATAGCACGATAGATAACGGCAGCAGGATGCGACACTTGAAGCGCTTCTAACCTCTCCCTGAAATTGCCCTCAGGTGTTTGCCGGTAAACACAATCGACGTGCTTTGCTCGACACATAGAACATGTCGGCCGAGCACTGTTGCACTATGCAAATCATTCAGCCCACGTTTGAATGAACCCCCAAGAGAAGGGCTACTTCCCCAAGCTTAAGGAATGGAGGTTGGTAGTAGCACACCCTGATTTTCCGTTGTCGACAGGACTCGCACGCTAAAGATGTAGAAACTCTTCTTCGTGTTAAGGGAGCGGTTCGATGCCCGGCATGGGTCCCTGCCGGGTGAGGGCGCGGAGCTGGGAGCAAAGGTCGGAGATTAGTCCCCCGACTTGATTCGTGTTTTGATAAGGTCGAGGAATCTGAGACATTGGAAGTTCTGTTTGGCATCATATTTGACGTTCTTAGTGAAGGTTGCGGCATTGAAACATATGCAAGGTTCCGGTCTCCATCTATTAACTGAAATGATAACCTAGCCTTTAGCTAGACCCTCAAAGAAGCTTAGGGTAAAAGCCAACATGTAATTGCTCACTATGTTATCATGATCAGATAAATGCCGCCCCTTGCAGCGGCTGTTTCCTCGACAAGAATGGTGTCATGGTGGTGAAAGGATGATCTTTTGCACGTTTTTACGCCATTGATTGGACAAAGCAGAGTGACGTATTTTATCTGCCTCAACCAATGAGCCCATGACGTAATCTTTGTTTTTCTTGATTGGTTCGTGAGCCAATCACAGTCGGTCAAGACCCCAGCCGGCTGATTGGGAGTAGGAAAAAACCACGCACAGAGAACTCGACCTGAGACCCTATCAATATTGATACCAAGTTGATGTAATAAAAATACCTTACCCAGTCACTATGATACGGGCTTGACATGCTTTCACTGTTAAAGAACTAACTATATTCTCTCTTTCTCTCCCTCCCTCTCCCATAATGAAAGAACGGACCAATGGATTCTATCTTTCGAACTAATTTTATTTATGATGGCCTTATAAAGCAAAGCTTTAATCATCATAACGCCCCTCTTTTGGTAGCTGCTTTGTTTCTTAATCCCAATCCCATTCCCTATTCTCAATTATCGGTAGTTATAAGAAAGATTTCTTACATTGTTTTACGTACCTGAACCCTTCCAATACGCAACTTGCACCATCCCTCTCTTCGACTACGAGATTATACTAAGAGGTTGACTACCGACAAAATCAACCAAAACCCATCTATATACCGGCCCGAAGAGAAAGTTATCTTTTGTTAATAGATATTCGGTCTATATCAAGTGAGCAAGCGTTCATAATGACCAACGAGGGACGCGACACTATCCAGCTAGCGGGACTGGATTCTTATGGAGGGCAGTACTTAAAAAACTCGGCACTTAATGCTGAGCGATCTCGACTAGAAGAGGAAGTAGCCCATCTAAACTACCTTCTTGTGGCCCACGAGGATTGTTGTGGCGCTTCGCAGGTCTGCACGCACTCCGTGCACCTAGGGCCCCCTCAAAATACAGCAGTAAGCGCGGCCTCTTCCCGTTAAGACTGCAAAACTTACGGAACTGCTAGACATGCAATATTGCCAAAAATAGAACAATCCCGAAGGTTACTAATTCTACCAGTAAAATCGAATAAATTATTTTGTGGACTCGGTAAGCAATCGCACCTCGAGGCTATTTCCCCTGGCGCAGCATGCAATTGTTGAATAGCTTATTTCGGCTGGCCGCTGACTAACGAAACCGGCATAGATTCCATCTCCGTATAGTCTATGCAAAAACTCTTCCACACTCAGATTGCCGAATACTTTCGGGGCTAATTGGCCGTCAAGATTAGCCCCCGACCGAGCGGCCCGTTCCTTGATAGAAGTTATGGATTTTAGGAGAAGCCACCTCGCTGATACTACTACTTCAGACCCCTTCATAGTCAAGATGGCGTCTCGCTGGTTTGAGAGAGTCGAATCTAAGGTCAAAAGGCTATTGCAGATTGCTCCCTAAGAATCCGCCTCGGCCCCTTCACCACCATCACCTTCGCCGATACCGTTAATTGCGTGTCACGAGGAGCGGCATAGGCAGGGCGAGAGGGCGATAGCATCACGCCTTTGGCAGTCGCTGCTAGTTTAATCCCTGAATTAGGCAATCGGATTTACTGTTATTTCGGTAGCGAGATTTTGCATTAATGCAAGCCGGCCCCGTGACGTAAATGGTGAGGTCATTATCAAGAGGGGTTATGGCCCCCTCCACAATGGGCAGTCTGCCAAGATTTACTCCTGGCAACTTCACCTACCATGTATTTCCATCAGGAACGCGGCCCATTCCCGCTTCTACACCAATCATCTTATCCCAACCATCCTTGTTTACTACCAGCCTGGGAACGGGGCCCGTTCCCAAAATCCATCTCATTTCCCGGGTAAAATAGGGATCATCTGGGAATGGGTCCCGTTTTCTCCACCTCCTAACAATAGAGCCAATGACCATTTAGGGACCCCTATCTATTGACTATGTGCCCCTTGCTCTTTCTTTCTATAGGAGTAAAGTTTAAAATAAAGAGTGAGAGAAAAGAGCTTTCCTTCTCCTCCCTCCTTATTCTACTAAGCCCTAATATTAGTTAGTAATTTTCTCCTTCCTTCCTAACTAGCTATCTTATTATTATTTTTTTCTTTGCTAAAAGTAAGCTATGATGGAGCAGTTAGAAAGCCTTGGACTTTACCTCAACCAACCAGAGCCAGCAATTATATGTATTTAATGCAAGTTTGCCCTTAAACCTGATGGGGACTGTATCTCGCGTCACCTTGGAGAGCGGCATGGCATCTCCAAGCCGGCTCGCCGAGGGCTTAGCCCATTTATCCGGAACCTTCATCTTCCAGACCCAGAGACATTGCCGGTGCGGTTAGATGGCTCTTCGCCTCACCCTCACCTTTACATCCATCAAGGCGCTGCCTGCAGACATTGTGGGCTCCGATCGACGAGCCTTAAGGTTCTCACTCGGCACTTAAAGAAACTTCACCCCCAAAATATCCAGCATAGCAGAGGATGCGGTTTCACTAAGAGTCAGTGGCTGCAGGAACATATCCTGGACCGACTTAGCCTCTAGACCTGGACCGTAGGCAATATTACGCGTTCCTGGATGGTTCGACTATCTGGCGGGCAGCCCCAGGGACTAAACTAGCCCACCACTATATACCAGGCGCCAGAAGCTATATAAATCTTTACTAAAGAACTCTATACCAGAGAGCAGCAATATCTCTCCTAACAACAAGTAGGGGGTAATCTGCTGCAACCTACTTGCCAGCCAATAAGTGCAACTGATGCTACCCTATTGACAAATTGGATGCGGCGAACTGGCTGGGAGGTGACTTTCTGCAACACATAACGAGACCTAATCATCGCGTTAGCTCAATGCCCTCTCAAGGGTAACTCAGGGCCCCTATGGCTTGCTAACTATAAGGATGAGGCTTTGATAAGCAGTCAAGAGGACGAGCACAAGCTCGCTCGGATTATGGCCGCCTTTGACCGTCTCTTTGAACGCTGTAACGATACCATCAAGCATACTGATATTTCTCTCCGGCGATGGCTTCGCGGTATATATCCTGACCGACCCTATAAACGTCCATTCGAGCTAGTTGTCAAGCCTGGTACGGAGAGAAGATACCGACAACGGTTCAAAAAGTGTCTGTGCTTCTGGGTTCGACTCTGGCGTCTGACCCCAACGCTCACTAGACATCTGTGTCGAAGAACACTCTCTAAGCCTCAGAGGATGGCTTTAGAAACCTTATGGGATAATACTCTATGGGAACAATATGACAGTTTTGAGAACATACCCTTACTTAATGAGGACGAGGGTGAGAATGAGGATGAGGATGAGGATGAGGATGAAGACGAGGGTGAGGATGAGGACGAGGGTGAGGATGATAAAAATAATGAAGAGAAGGAAGAAGAAAACAAGAGGTATGAGAATAAGAAAGAGGATAACGACCCCAATGCATATTTTACACAATCACCACTACTACTATCACCACCACCACAAGACCCCAAGGCCGACCTAGTCTTACAATTCTGCCTGTTTATGGCAACTGAAGATTTTGAAGATGGAAACTCAAAGTCGACAATGCTTATTTACTTCAGCGCTGTATGCGGACTTACATTGCCTACAGGCGCCAACTTCCTCCGTCCAGCTCAGTTTACTAGCATCCTATCCAGCTTGATCTATTGTACTCGGCTTCTTATCATGGAATCTGTGCTGCCAAGATTCTCACATGACTATATTGGTTTGTCAGGAAGGCCTCGCTATGGGCAACTTGACATACTAAATAATGTCCGTAAGAAGAAGATGTGTGATGGAACGCTATCGCCGCTCGGAGAGTACATCAGTCTTACTGCCTACGGTCAGTCCCTACGTCGATCGGAGGGCCCGACAATCCAGTTCGAATGGAGCGACGATGGGGAGGAGATATCATGGGACGGGTGTTCTCGAGTTACTATGGATGGGTTTCGGACTTTGGTTCACAGCGCAATCCAGGCAGCAACCCGTCAGTGTGAGCGGTTGATGTATGACTGGATTCCTCCGACCCGCGATCTCAAAACGCTGCGGGATCGACTCTCGACGGCTACAGTCGGGTATTCCTTTGTCTCTGACCCAGCCAACGGGATATCAAATGCGTATCTAGAGCTCCTTACGAAGGCCTGCCTCTCGCCTGTCAATCGACTTACTTTTATTGGGAAGAATGAATGTAGTTCCTGGGATAAGAAAGCAGTCTGCAGCTATATCGATGCACATAACGATCTCCTCCGAATGATCCTACTATTATGCCACTTATCGTCGGGACAATGTGCACGCGCGACAGAGCTTTTAACAATTCAGCATGGCAATACAGCTTCACAGCTTCGTGGCATCTGCCTATATGGCGGGCGACTTTGTCTAGTCACAAGACATCATAAGACTCGAATCACCACCAATAACGAGTTCTATGTTGTCCGTTTTCTGCCATATCAAGTTACGGATATTATGTATCAGTACCTTGTCTATATACGGCCTTTGACATACATGCTTCTGCGAGTCTGTTTCGGGAACCACGTCACTGTTCTATTACTGTTTACTCCAGCGGGAAATAAGTCGGCATGGACCACCTCCGTATTGACTAAAGAGCTTCAGCAGCTTAGCCAAGCAACCCCTGGCATTTCAATTAAAATTGGAGTCCAATTATATCGGCAGCTTTCTATAGCTATTACTGAGAGGCATGTTCGGGATATTTCAGAAAGTTTCAACCGAAACAGCAGGCATGCTGTATACGGAGACGCAGATGCCGCATATGCGTGGCAGAGCGGTCATATGCAACTACAGAGGTCAATCACATATGGGCTCGATGGCGCGTTTCCGAATCAACTGCAACCCGCTCTCCTGCAATTATATCTACGTGTCTCGAAAAGGTGGCATGATTTCCTGCGGCTAGGGGATGGATACAATGGTAATGCTGTCATCTCAGATTGGACAAATACTAAGGATCAGCAAGAGATTAACCCAAGAAGGCGCCTAAGATCCCCAAGTTCTACTACAGTACTTGAGATTGCTTCAAAGCGCAATAAAGTGACTGATTCTTGTGGAAGCTACGCTAACTCAGCTAACATCGGCCCATCTCTTAGCCCTACTATGACTATAGAAAAGGCTGCCAACGAATTGGACCCAGGACATGATAATACCTTGATTACATTGCCGCCATCTGATAAGGGAGCAACTGCAGACCAGGGCTTAGCACTCAACACAGATTATTGGGTTAAGGCCATGGCAGACGAGCTGCTTTACTACCCAGAATACTGATATTTAGTCTGCAAGACATATGGCTATGCAGTATTAAACCTCGATAGTCACTTAAAGACTTAGCATGCCTATATTGATGCTAAGGCTCGACGTGCTATCTCGTCCCACTATACCGGGCTTGAACTACAGGGACCATCCAAGGATAGTTTGCCACATAGCCCACTGAGCCCAATCCCAGCCATTAAGGGCCTACCTCTACATGCCGGCTTTGCATGTATGCAATGTGAATTCCTAACCAAAAGCTGGAAGTATCTAAAAGTACATCACAATCAGGTTCATGGAGTAAAGGAGATAGGACACCGCTTAGGGCTCTGGTCTAGCGTCCAAATACAGACCTTCTTTACAGCTCCCAGGTCAGCTATCCGTTATTTCTGCGTCACAGCCTCATCTAGAGATGGGTTCTGAAAGGCAGGGACGACGATGGCCGATAAGCACCAGACGCCTTCGGAAGACCAGGCAATCGCCAATATCACCAAGGGGTGGATACTGCAGAAGGAGGAGCAGGAGGAGATGCAGAAGGTCATGGAGGAAGGCATCCTGAGGCATGAGACAACAAATTGGCTGAAACGGACTGGCTGGCCGGCCCACTTTTCCGGAAGGAACCTGGCCGACATCCAAGCCTATAGCAGGATGCCTGGCCGCGACGACAACGAGCTGCAACGGATGGCCGCCGTCCTTGATCGCCTCTTCTTTGACCGATGCATCGGCGGACTGAAGAGTATGCCCCTAATGACCCGCTTGCTCCTTGCCAGCCCTCACCCCCACGACGCACACAGCCGATCGTTCGGTCCTCTACAGGAGAAGACCAGCATGGATCGATACCTGATATACGTAAAGAGGTTCCTGTGCTATTGCTTTAACGTACTGTCGCTAGAGGAAGAGGTCCTCCTGGCCGACCACGGCTTTCGCTTCACGTTGGAGCAAAGGGCCAACCTCGAGAAGCTCTGGGCCCATCTGCAAGGGGAGGAAGACGAAGAGATAGAGGGAGACGACGATGAGGCGGAGGAGGATGAGATCGAGGGGGGCGGGCCATCAAGCAGCCGCCATAATAGCCCCAATAGCGATGAGGGCCTACAAGAGCGGATACTACAGGTCTTGGCGGGCTTCTGGACGCAGCGGCTCGACGGGGACCCTTTCGCGAGCCCGCTGTGGCACTTCGTCGGCGTGCTGGGGATCGACGGCGAGACGGGGCAGCTGCGACCGGCCCACCTATTCACCTACGTGCTCGCCGGTCTCGTCTTCACAGGACGGGCGCTGTTGGGGGAGTGGGCCATACCTACCCGGGAGCGGGACGGCATGGAAGACCTCACCCAGCGATTCGCCCAGGTCCGGGACGCCTGGCTCTGCAAGGCCACATACTCACCTATGGGTTATATACTTAGCTTGCTCTTATTCGGGAAGAAGATCGCGAGGGAGACGGGGAGCAGGCTTATGGTATCCTGGAGTAAGCACGGTGAGATGATGTACTTTATGGGCAAGGCGATCGTGATGCAAGACCTCCGGACCATGGTGGCCAGGATGACAACCGACGCTGAGGACCTCCTCTGGGGTCAGCTGATGTTCAAGGAGGGTAACGACGAGCGCTTTGTGATCCCCCTGGCCGGTATCGAGGACGACCTCACGCAGACAAGGCGGGGGCAGTCCTTCATCCATCGCAATGACCTCGCCGGCAAGGAGGTCGAGATGCTCGAGGACCTTATCGCGAGCTCCCGGAAGTCCGACCTTCTTGACCGGACGGGTGAGTGGAAGTGGGCAGGCATCAGGAAGTACCTCAAGCTGGTCAAGAGGTTCGAGGAGTTCCTATCAACCATTCAGCTACGACTTTGCATGCTAGGTCGTAGAAAATGCCATAGAAAAAAAAACCACGCTATTGAACTATGGGGGGCAAGGTCGTAGAAAAAAGTGAGGGGGCAAGGTCGAAGCCATTATTATAAGTAAAATATATAAAAGTAGTATATATAGAAAGATACTACTACTGTACGCAGTCGTGGCGGTAACATGACAGGATACAACAAAACTGGCCCGTGCACGATAACAGTCCTGTCCGTGCACACACTCTTATCCCTATAATATGATAGGATATAATGCAACTGGCCCGTGCATGTTGCTAGGTTATCTATATTAGTTATTTTACATAATATAGTTATAGTTTTATTTACCCCCCTTTTCTCTTCCTCTTCTATTTCCCTCTTCTCTTATTTAGCTCTATTAATAATACTATTTAGATCTCACTAGATCCTACTCCTTACTATTATAATAAAAGCAATACTTAGGTCTGGATCCCGCCATACTTATATCCTGCTATATTGCTTCCATCATGCCTACCTCTCTCTACCCTCTTCTTGATACTCTCTAACTCTTCTATGATACGAAGGCTTGTCTCCTGATCTGCACTTAAGAAAGCTGCAAATTTGCACTATCTAATGGCCCTTTACAAGTAGTAGCATATCTCCGCGATAAGTATAATATCCCCACAGAGGCAAGGAAGGGTCTACATCGCCTTCTTAAGTCTTTATCTCCTAAACTTCTAGACCCTAATAAGGCACTACTGCCAGCTGATGGGTCAGCCCGCCATGACAAACTGCAAGTCTATGAAGGCTTTGCCTGCCTTAACTGCCCATTCCGCACCATCAGCATCCAGTTAATGCGGCGCCACCAGTCTAGTCCGCCTGAGGGCTATAGCTCTGGGGTCAGCCATACTCGCTCCCTTCGCCGTTGCGATCTTAACTAACAGTTTGAGTGTGTCTATCTGCAGACATGGACGACTGGATCAACGCGAAAATACTGGATTATTAAGCGAGGTGGAAGTATTATCCGGCAGGTAGATAGCCCTGCAGTGCAGGCCCACCTGCGCGGTGTATTGACACGGGAGTTCAGCCGACAACAACCTAATCCTGATACGATGACAACCACGGCTCCGGCTCCATCAGCAGGTATGACAGCATTCGCACTGCAGACGCCTTGGCTAGATCGAACCGGCTGGGACCGAACATATAGCAACAAAGGTCAACGTGAAGTGCTCGCCACCCTGACGAGGACTTGTACTTCCCCGGGTGGACAGGAATATTTCGTCGGATCAGGCAAGGTATACGGACTTGAAGATGATATTGTCAGTCCTGGTGAGGATGAGGATAGGATTGCCTGCCTCGTTCGTCTGGTTGACGTGGTGATGAGTCGGTGCGAGGAGACAGCAAGGAAGACAAGCCGACACATACTCTGCTGGCTCCGAAGCAATCAGGCGTCGTCGATATACGGCAAGCCTTTCACCCTCGTGCAGTCATCGTCAACAAGCAAGTATCGGCTCTTGCTTAAACGGTGCCTGGCTATGGTCTGCCGCATCTACCGCCTACACCCTGATAGACGCATAAAGGTTGCAGGCCTGGCATTAAGCAGGAAGCAGCTGCAGTTTCTAGATGCGATTTAGACCCACGAGGCTCTAGGGGACTTGGCAGCGCTGAACGAGCTCATAGGTCGGCACAAATGCCAGGTTGATCATGCTCAAGAAGTAGCTGGAGGGCATAGGGAGTCACACAGCGAGAATACAAACACGGAGGGTGAGGAGGAGGAGGACGACGACGAGGACGAGGAGGAGAGCGAAAAAGACGAAGAGGAAGGAGAAGGAGAAGAAGAAGGTGAAGATAGTAATCACAATTACGATCACGATTAAGAAGTAGAGGAGGGCAGCAACAAGCAAGAGAATAATGGCGGGTTTACTGCGTGGTTAGAAGATCTAGGTGAGATAACGGAGGAGGAAGGTGATCAAATGGAGGAAGAGGCAGGTGCCGCCCGAGGATCTCCTGAAGAACTGGTCGAGCTACTCTTTGGTCTAACTCTGGCAATCGCCACGCAGCCAGTGATCAATGGCCAACCACAAACGACCGTACTGATCTATTTCAGCGGCATCTTAGGTTTCTCATTATCGCCAGGCGGGGGCGCCTTCCTACCAGCTAGGTCCTATACATCCAATCTCTCCGGGTTAGTCTACATCCTCCGCCTCGTGCTTCTTGAGTATGCCTTACCTCTACGGGCGTATCCCACACTTGCCCTTTAGCGGCGACCTCGTATGGGTCAACTTAAAAGGCTATAACCGATTCGGAGACAGTATATGGTGATGGAATCTTAGTCTCCTATAGAAGAGCTGCTAAGTCTGCGGAATTACGGCTAGGTTATCTCCCGCTTAGATACGCCAGCTTATCTCCTCCGTTGGAGCGCCAACGGCCAGGCGGTCTCGTTTGGAGACAAGATCTCGATCTCTATGGGCCAATTCCGACGATTGCCCGAGCATTTCATCAAGGAGGCGGCCAGGTTATGCAACGAGATGATGTTCTCCTGGGACCCAGTCATTAATCTATCCAACATCACTGATGATATGACTAACAATAAAGAGGGCTTTTCGTTTGTCCTCCATCCCAAAAACAAGCTAGATACGGCTTACCTTGAGCTCCTGCATAGAACAAGTAGGGCTCACCGTAACAGCCTTGTTCACGGCGGCAATTGGGACTGGAATGCTATCTTTCAGTATTTCAAAAGGGACGAGGCCCTTCTTAGCGCCATCCTTGGTGGCATGTTTTGTACAGGTGGCCAGTTGCCGCGCTGCACTGAAGTGCTAAGTCTATTGTGCTGCAACGGCGAGCTTCATCCAAGAGGTATATATATATATGATCGATCGATGATTTATATCACACGTCATCACAAAGCGAAGAAGGTCACAAATCGCGAGTTTATAGTTACCCGCTTCCTTCCAGCCCAGCTCGGTCATATATTGTACAAGTACCTCGTCTATATTCGGCCGTTCATCAATATGCTACATCGGGAGAGATGGTCAGGGACATCTAGTGAGGCTGCTGAATCACCGCTTCTGTTTCGGGAGGGTGCAGCTCTCTCCAGTAGATCCTGGCAAACCGGCCGTCTTACCTCAATACTGAAGGGGATAACATCATTAGTTTGGGGCGAACCAGTCAATTCCCGGCAGTTTCGTCAGATATGTATTAGAATCACTAAGAAACATGTTCGCGAGGTATACCAGTCATTTAATAGATTCGATGACTGTAGCGCAGATGCAAGCCGGAACGTTACTTTTGCATGGTAAAGTGGGCATCATCCGCTTTAACGAGCTGCTACTTATGGTCTCGATGGGGCATTCCCGACAAAATTATAACCCCAGCTACTCGAGCTTTATCGGTGGGCTTCTACGAGATGGCACGAATTCCTTCACCTACCCAGTTTTTCAGTTCATACGCCAACCGCAGATAATCCCTTTCATTGGAATTTTCAGTCTAGCGCGCATGCTGCGGGTTCAAGTGGTGGAGATGCGGATAGAGGCTATCGGGCAAGCACACCCATCGAAGTGGTATCATCCCCGTCTACCTCTCCAGGCCGGATATTCAGGCAAGGAATCCAACAGCAGCAATTACAGTCAACCAGCCAGGACTTATCAGGAATTCAACCCAGAGAAAGTGAAATACCAACAGGAAGCTTCCTGAACGGAGCTGAATTTCTTAAACAGCTCCACAGGGAGGACGAGGAGATTTTCGAGGCCGAGTTACAGCGGCAACGCCAGGAAGAACATGCGCGGGATAGACCTAACTACAGTACGAACAACTCCACCAAGAGGACAGGCCATCAAGTGCAAGGATCGAAAGACACAGCACTATCTTCAAAGAGAAGGCGACTTTTACTGACAAGCCCCGCAGAGGCAGCCAGCCTACTGTACCAAATACCACTGGTAATGGCATCCAATACCACTTTTCGTGGCCCGTGCACCTTCCTCTTTTAGATTTTTGGGGATTTGGGTCGCAATACAAGAATATTTGGTCCGTGCGCCCTCTCCAACTTCACAGGACCCCCGGCGCCGATTCCCTGTTACCGCAAATAGGAAGCATCTTTCGTATTGCAAAAGGATGCGCCGGAAACTCAATTGTAATGAATGTAATTTAGAAGTTTTGGCGCCGTGTCTCCTATTCACATAATCCTATCAGAACTAAAAACCACATACCGGCATTCATTCCACTTGGCGTCCTTGATCAACGCTTTTTTATTTGCCGTATCCTGTTACTGACGGAACCGGCCACAAAACAAACCGGGGACAATGTCTGAAGTTGCAGTACTTTCACGGTTCAACCTCTCTATCGATCCTCATGCTCAAGTACTCATATGCTGCCATGACACATGCCGCATCGCCCTTCTCCCCAGTCCTGCCCAAGTCAGCGAGCATCTCCGAAAGAAGCATAACATACCTGCTGCTGAGCGACGTCTGGTAACCGATCTCTTGAAGGCCCGTATATCGCCACTACAGAGCCCATCCGAGGCTCCTATTCGACAAGATGGCGCAGCCTACGACCCGAACCTGCATCTTGTCCACGGGTTTACGTGCAAGTTCTGCAACGAACGTACGGGTAGCTCCCAAGTCATGTCTCGTCACATGGCCCGGGAACACGAGAAGCAAAGATTCCAGCTGGGAGTGCGTAGAAAAGCCATGTACGAACCTGTATACCTGCAAGCGTGGACTAAAAGTCCCTCGGGAGGACGTTATTGGATTGTCGAATATGGCGGGTCTACAATCAGACCAGTCGGGGGCAAGGAAGTTTGCAACCATCTTGAGGGTGTTTTCGAGCGCGAGAGAGGCCGACAAAAAGACCTGTTAGGCGGGGACTCGGGGGATGGGAATGTCACTACTAGGGACTCACGAACCACATCATTCACGGATCTCAGGCCCTGGCTGGAGAGAACCGGATGGGAACAGACTTTTGAAGGAGTCAATCGAGAACTGCTGAGAAACTTAAGCGCTGCACCCTCTCCTGCAACTTTAAGTCGGGGGCTGATACTGGAGGGCGGTGGTAGTCGCGCCGGCCCTGTTCGTCCCGACGAACAAACAATAAGCTCGGCGGATGATGAACGTAAAATCACTGCTATTATTACCGCTGTGGATTTGGTAATGAGCCGCTGCGAGCAAACGGCACGGACAACAAGCAGAAGTCTTCTGTGTTGGTTGCGTAGTGTACGCCCCCACGGGTGTTATGCGAAGCCTTTCACATTTGTAGGAAAGACGGCAAGCAGGAGGAAGTACATCCGTCTTCTCAAGCGCTTCGTTGCTATGATCTTTCGAGCTTATCGCCTACCTGCGGGGATTCGACAGCGCCAGGCCGGCATCCGTTTCAAAAAATCACAACTTCGTTTAATATCAGTACTGTGGAACCACGAAGGCTGGACCCAGCATGATGCTTTGAACGAGCAGCTTTGGCAAAGTATGAAGCTATCTGACGGGGCCGATGTTGAGGTTGATCGAGATGTAGAGAGCACTGATGGAGAGGAGGGTTGTGAAGATGAAGCCGAAGACGACAGCGACGATGGGAGTAGTGTCGTGGGTGCTGACGACTCCGAGACCGACGATATGGATGATGAAGGTGACGAAGATGATGAGAGTGAAGAGGAAGATCACGGCCGGAACGAGGATCAGAGCCGGAAGAACAAAGCGATGAGGAGTTCGGGCGGGGAAGAAGTACCACCCTGGGCCGAAGAGGTGCTAGAACTCCTATTCGGACTAATCATGGCATTTTGCACGGAAGAAGTTATGGATGGTCGCCCAGATTCAACGCTGCTGGTGTATTTCAGTGGTGTTCTCGGATTCTCTGCTGACCTCACTGGTTTCCTTCCGGCCAGGTCATACACGTCTAACCTTGCGGCACTGATATACATACAGCGCCTTCTCTTCCTCGAGTACGCTTTGCCAGCGCAGGGCTACCCTCGTCTCGGAATTGCGAGACGCCCTCGAACGGGTCAGATTGCACGTCTGCAGAATGTTCGACAGGAATACCTCGTCCTCGGATCACAATCACCGTTCGAGGAGTTATTCTCCCTACTCGTATTCGGCAGGGCAATAGCAGGCTCAGAAACACCTGCATTTCTTCTCAAATGGAGCGATGACGGTCAGATTTTATCATACAGAGACGACATTGCGGTTCACATGGAACAGTTCCGACGTCTCCCGAAGGTGCTTTTGGCGCGCGCGGAGGCTCTTTGTGAGCAGTTGATGTATGGGTGGAAACCGCCATGTGATCTCTCCTCCGTCAAAGACGATATGGCAAATACGACACACGAATTTTCATTCGTTAGTCACCCCAAGAACGGGCTGGCAGAGGCTTATTTTGAACTAACTTTGAAAGCTTGCACCAGTCAAGCGGACTCCCTTTCGCGCAAAGGGCGATGGAACCAGAAGGCGATATGCGATTACCTGAAGAAGGAAGAAGCATTGCGCGAGAACCTGGCAGGTCTGATGCTCATGACGTGCGGAGGTCAGCCCCGTTCACCAGACCTGCTCAGTGTCCGAGTGCGTAATCACAGGACTAGCGAGCGTGGCCTTTACATATACAACGGCTATATGATCTATGTCACCCGTAGTCACAAAGCAAAGCGCTCAACCAATAGGGAATTCGTTGTTGCTCGGTTCTTCCCTTCCCAGGTCGGTCACTTGATGTATACATATCTTGTATATATTCGTCCTTTTGTGGATATGCTTGCTCGAGAGCAACTGCCGAATATCGATGGCTGTTCCTCTTTTTTCTTCCGGAGCCAGCTCGAGTCTGACAGCCCCCATTGGTGCACTGAACGCCTCACCAAAATAGTCAGAGGCTTCACACGACAGGCTTGGGACCAGGGGATTACGCTGCGCCTCTTACGACAGATCTGTATTGGGATCGCTGATAAGCACGTCCGTGAGGTGAGCCGTCCTTTTAACCGGTTTGATGACCGGACGGATAATGCGGATCGAGGAGTTGTATTCGCCTGGTCGAGCGGCCACCGCCCACTACAGCGAGCGAGGACATACGGGCTTGATGGGGCCTTCCCGACGCATCTACAGCCTCAGTTACTTGAGCGTTACGAATGGGTGTCAGTTCGTTGGCACGAATTCTTGCACCTTCCAAGTAGATATGCCTCTAGGCTTGTGCACGCTGGACCTGATCCTATTGCTCCATGGCTCGGTACACCTAGTGCAACGAGTCTGGATGATGACTCTCATAATTGCTTGTTCATGTCATCACCTCCATCTTCTCCACAGGGTCCGTCATATGGTGCTAAGTCCTTCACGAGGAACGATAGGGGGCAGAACCTTTTGAAGTGTCGCTTCATAATCACATCTCCTCAAACGCCGGCGAAAAGAAGACGGGTTCAATTCGCGGGATCATCATCTCCTATATTGGATCCACCAAACCGATCATGGGGAGGGTTTATGTCTCCTGTGTTTGGCAAGAGGAATGAGTCTGAGAGTATTACTACGGCAGATGAGCAGGAAAGGATCATTTCTTATCTCAACGGGAAACAAACTGAAATTCGTCTACTTAACGAGAACGAAGCAGAGATCGTCATCCCGACCGAGACCGGTAACGAGATCTTCACGGCCGATCCGTGCCTCGATCTCATCGATCGACTTAACTGGATCCATCAGACCACTGAGGCTTGGAGATTTGTGGGCTGCGAGCTTTGTTTCATAATCAAGGGTGGGCCGGAACCCAATCATGGATTAGACAGCTGCGAACAGTGGCCCGCTAGCAAGCATGCCAAGCGTATTCTGCAGTGGCTTACTACCCTCAAGATTCCACGATACTATGATGTCAGGGGGGCATGTAGCATGTGTGGGCACGGATGGCTCGTGTGTGATGAGATGGGACAAGGAGAGCTCGCCCGCCGTGAAGCACGCAGTCAAAGAAGCAACAGCGGAAAGGCAAATTTGATGAAAGAGTATGATGCTGCGCCTGACCCTGATGGCTACTGTATGAATAAACCAGTAGTGCGCAGAATAATCGCGGCGTTATGCGCGTACGATGATCAAATTCTCGGCAAGGTTTTGACGAAGATGGCACTCGATCACGAAGGCATAGATCTGACTTCAGAGAGCCAGGCAAGGCTCTGGCTAGAGCAGAGAATACGGTCTCAAGACGACTACTGGGTCTCAAGGCTCATCTATGTGCTAGATCAGCTTATAATGGCGTATGACTTCCGTCGGTCAAGAAAACGGTCACTAGCGAGGAAAAGCCAAAGCATTGATTTGGAAAGATAGATATGGCATATGGGAAAATGGGAATTGTATGACTAGAACCCTGCTTTACTGTGATTCGATAAGTACTTGCGTGGTTACATCAGCTGAAAGGCGATACGCTAAGAGAGATTAATAACTATTATACTGGCATAGAACTAGCCAACCCGGAAAATGATTTAGTTCCGGTAGACGGCAGTATAGCCATACAATCGCTCCTAGTGCTAAACAGGTATAGCTGTACTGCATGCCGATATTTTACTATTGCACGCGATAGTATCGTCCGTCATCGGCGAGAGGCAGGGCACAATACAGCAGAGGAACCGTGGATCAAGGTGCAGCTACAGACGTGGATGGGAGGACATTATGCGCGCTACTGGATCGTTCGAGACGATAGCGATAGCAATGGCCCGTCCGATACGGCTGATGAAGCTAATGCTAGAAGTCAGAGCGCTATGGATGAGGTTATCGCCGCAAGTGAGGCTCGATTGAAAGAGAAAGATGCCGCACGACTGCGAAAAGGTGACTTAAAGGAAGATATCGACCGTGACTCGTCGTGGGTTAAAAGGGTAGGCTGGGTACGACACTTTGGCTCCCGGGACTTGACCAGCATTCACGATGCAGCCCAGTGGCTACGGGCGAGGGCAGCAACAGGCAGACGGACTATAGCACAAGACGATAAAGAAGCAGTCCGTGAACGACTATTGCTTGGCCGGCTTGGACAGAGCTTTGATCGTGAGGTGGAACGTTGCTGCTGGCGGCTTGACAGCGTGCCGACCGAGACGCTGCAGTGGCTCGCTAGCATTTCACCGACAGCTGCGTCCGGTCAACCGTTCGGTCGCAAAGGCAAGGAGGCATCGATGATTAAATACAAGTCTGTCGGTCACCGTTACTTGGGCTTCTGCTGGAAGGCGTATCGTATCGGGCGTGAGGAAGCGCTTGAACGCTGGGCCGTTCGCTTTACGGATGAGCAGTGGAGTCTGCTACAGGATATTGCAGACGAGCTTGAAACAGACCGGATTCCAGGCAGCCACGATAGCGGTTTCTTTAGCGGCCGAGAGAGACAAGCTAAGGATAAAGACGAAGATAAAGATGGAGACGAGGACGAATATCAGGATGACGGTGATAGTGATGACGGTGAGCAGGGGGATGAAGGCATGACTAGCCCGCTGCAGGATCCGCTAGATCGAGCCGTATTCCGGTTTATCGTGGCTTCGATTAAAACTCGCATCGGCGGAAATGCATACACGAATTCGCTACTGTG
>PVQB02000004.1:0-10903 GCA_002980475.2 Fusarium beomiforme | reverse complement strand
GGGGGAGGGGTGATTCAAGAGTGTGGGAAGAGTGTAGGGTAACTAAAGTCGACGGGAGAACAAAATATACAAATCCAAGGAGTCGTAGGTATGGAATTGATAATGGTTTAAGCATTATTAAATATATATCTATACTGCCAACTCACATCTTGAGTCGGCGTCAGATCGAGAACTCGATACCAGCTCTTCAACAGTCTTTCATCCGCAGGACCTCTGAAATGTTTGCCTTGGAGCTTGTTGCTATTCTCTCGTTCAGGGCGTGTATGGGCATGGCAACTTCTACTGGGTATATTGTGTATTTTGCCCTCTCAATGCATTATTTATAGAAATAAACCCGTAAGACCAGAAGCGAAGTCTTCTTGACAAACGTACTGGGTTCAAAAGGTATACCTAGGCGAAGTAGGTGCATTAAGCTAGGTACCGCATTGGATTAGTGCCATACTAATCATCGAGCCTGAACTGTTAACGAGCTGCCATAAGAATATAGCAATCAATGCTTTTCATCTAAGGACTTTTTAAGAAGAAAGCCTTTAGGTTTGCTTGAAACATATTACTACGTATTCTGTAGATGTAATTCATTCCAGTTAGTCCAGAGTTTAGTGTGACTGAGACACAACATACTTAGGTAGGCAACTTCAACAGAGACTCATCGTAGCATGAGCCTCTGTTAAAATCAATTGCGTGAGTGCCCCTTGATGAATTTGACATTCGTCTCATAACCTATCATAAAACCCTGTCCAACTCTAAATTGGCCTGTAAAGGCCCCTTTTTGGTTAAGGTACCTTACCATAACTTCCCTTATCCGGGTCTTGATGAGTGACGACAGAACCCCACCAAAACTGGGAAGGAGTCTAGTGTCACGGCCTGCTACCAACAGAGCAGCAACCCCACCATCTTCAGCCACGGCGACAGAAACGACTGAGCGCCTTACTACTACCTTACCTAAGATAGGTACTTGACATATCTGGCAGGCACAATATCTATCTCATGATACAAAGGACTTTTCAACCTTGAAATCTTCGTAACAAGGCTATCGCTCCGAGTTGCTTCACATCAGCAACGCAACAGCCCAGCGAAGGTGTCGTGCTACCTCTGGCTAACCCCGCGCTTGTTTATCTACTATCAGCCATCAGGCACTCGAAGCTCCCAAGAGACTGCAGTAGCTTGAGATAGCATCATCCTTGAACGAGGCAACCCGCGTCACAGAGCCGGAAACATAGCAATACATACGAGACTCATAATACAAACCACTATGAGCATGTTTCAATCAGTAAGATCACTCCATTCCATCCTCAACACAAGCGGTTTACGCCTAACGGAACCTTGCTTCTTGAAAACTCTCACGAGCTATTTACCAGCCTTTGAAGCATTTCAAACAACTAGTATTGGCCTTACTAACATTTCAGTAGAAAAAGCCGTTTTCGGCGGTAACTGTGACCGTCGAAAACCTTACCTCCGAATCATATGAAGAGGAAGACCTCAGCGGTATTCCTGAGCTTGTCGATGTTATCACCCTACAAGCTACTGGCCCGAGTGAGGCAGCTCGAGCACTTCGAAAGAAGCTTAAGTACGGAAATGTCCATCGCCAGATCCGTGCGTTGGTTATCCTTGACGGCCTTATCCAGAATGCTGGTGAGAGGTTCCAGCGAACCTTTGTTGATGAGCCTTTACTTGAACGTCTGCGTGTTTGCGGCACATCTGATCTGTCTGATGTCGCTGTGAGGAACAAGTGCAGGGAGCTTTTCCGCTCATGGTCACAGTATGCTGGCAGGCCAGGGCTAGACAGCCTCGCGCGGCTTCACAGGGTAAGCCATAGTTCCACAATGCTTCTTACATAGCTTGCTTATAATCTCAGGAATTACCTAAGAGAAAACAAGCCGTTACACAAGAGAGGTCGAGAGTTCTCAGAGAGACAGAAGAAAATCCTTTTGTCGACGACGAGCAAGAAGCTGCAGCAAAGGCGGCCCGTGAGTCCAGGAACACTTCAAACCCTTCTAGCTCGACCCCAGCATCTGGTTCAACATTCGGGCATACTTCTACCAAGTCCTCCTCTGGGACCAGTGCGTTCTTCGGTGGCTCTAAAGACAAGAAGAAGGAGAAAGAAAAGGAAAAGGCAAAGGGAAAACGAAAGCCCTTTAACCTTGAGGCCGAGAAGGAACAGATGAAGTCTGTAATAGCTGATTCCTCTATCGCAGCGACGAACTTAATGAATGCGCTTCAAAGCATTAATCGTGAAGTGGAGCGTATTTCAGAGAATCAGACTGCAGTGGAGCGCTTTGAAGCTTGTAAACTTCTTCGACGCAAAGTGCTGCGTTATGTAAGTAATCTATTAGTATTTTGAGAGATTTAATTAGCTAACCATATACAGGTTCATCATGTCGAGGAAGAGCAGTGGCTGGGAGGACTGCTCCATGCCAACGACGAGCTTGTCCATGCTCTCATGTCATTTGAACAGTTTGACCGATCCATTGATGCGGACAGTGACTCAGATGATGAACTTGCTGAACAAGCCCATCTGTACCGAAGTAGGTTTTGACATCAATTCTGCCTAGAATGTAGCTGACCACTTTACAGTGGCTACGATCAAAGGTAAAGAGGCCATGGCTAAGGCTGCAGCTCAGTCTCCGACCGCCTCGCAGCCTCCAGACCTATCTCATCTAGATATTTCGGATTCGCACGCTCACGGAGCTCCTCCTCGTCCACCTCCCATGTCGAAACCTCACTCAAACCCACCTCCTCAACCCCCTAGACCAGCTGCGGCTCTCATTGCGGCCGCGCAGGATGAAGAGGATGATGACGATCCTTTCGGCGATTCTCATGCTCTTGAGACTCCTATGCACGAACGTGACCAGCCTAGGTGGTGAAGCTGGTATCGTGATCAAACAAACACCAGAGATCAGGTCGAAGGGAGGCAAGCATGTAGTCGTTTATACATCAAAGAGAATACTATCGCGATTCATTCAGTTTCTAAATGCGTACTATAATTTCAACTACACCAAGAAGTCGTGGTGACTTTCTCCACTAACAGTTTTCAGTAAACCGAAATCAAGTCGTATACAGCCATTCAAAATACTTATATGGCGAACAGAAGAAGTTCAGGGCGACACATCTTCCGAGTTGACAAATCTTGTCAAGTCACCAAGTCATTAAACTTGAGACTGGAAGCACAATATATTATTTTATTCTGTCATAGTATCGTTTCTCTCCTCCAGAAAGTTTCCATGTTCTCATAAGAGTTTTGCTGATAACCAAGTGACGAAAGGGGCTTTAGGAACTTTCTGAGAACACCAATCAGGTCAAGAAAACAAGGTTCAGCGTTTGAGCGTAGTGAAACGCGATATTTTATCAACCAGCCAATATATCCACAGGAACATGCAACACATCACTATCGTATCTTACCCGGAAGGGATGGATAGTTGTGCACTGCCATAATATCCCTCGACGAGCTAAGCGCGGAAAACATGAACACAGAGCAGCAGGGCTCAATGCCGATTCACATAGAGTTGCTCACATTTCTGTAGAAGAATGTGAGAAATCACTCCCGGCGAACCTACCGGTACCTGCTGTAAGAGTCTCAAGGAACCGCGGGACTAATCGTCCCGAGAACTTCCAGACCGCCCTCATCCAGGACGTGGTCTGACACGGCGGTGTCGTACTGCACACTCCCTGGATATGCAACTCGTGCAGCCAGGATGCATGGATGCGGAGTGCAGGACAGACCGTTAATCTCCACGATGCAAGCAATAAGAGGCAATCGATGATCTGTCATTGCCTGTCGAATCTTACGGTCTACAAAGCAAAAGCAACGAGGTCCATGACCAATTCGACAGAATACCACTACACGATAACAAGGATAGTCGTGCGGGAAAAAGCGAAGGAAAAGCAACAACTTGAGAGCTTGCAGATCTGACACAAACGAGAGGCGACCCGTCTTTGATAGCTTCTGTCCATGATTGCTGCTGATCTGCGGAACCTGTCATGATCCTTACCGCACTTTGACATTGACATCTGCTTGCGTTGAATGGCATACGAGAAAAAGCAACGACGAGTCGTGGATGCAGATCTCCGTGTGCTAAAGATTGACGGGATCGTGGCGGGGTATTGTCTCTTGGCATCAATCGACATGGCGGTAAAAATTTAGACAACTTCGTCCTACAAGAGAGCATCAATGGTTCATGGTTTAGATGTTACACTGCAACGGATATCGAGGTATCACGTTCTTGAACAGCTGGCCGAAGCTTTGCTGATCGACGTATCCGTCTCGCTTGGAAGCGTTGGAAACAGGGCAGCTCAACTTTCGATTCACAGATCGTAAAGAACTCGCCTGCGAAGGGTGCGTTGGTCCTGTGAGTTATCCACGCAACATAGCCCGCTTGCCAGCAACGCCAACTCGGTTGTCCGTCATGCCAGGACCAGGCCATTCTGATGATTATCGTTCATCAATGTGGTGTAACCCCCCTGGTAGTATGGTCAAGCTCCGGGCTGGTTCATGCTCACAGCTCACCTCAGCTTGACTTGACTTGAGCGCAAGGGAACGGTGACAGGCTGAGACAAACTGCTGAGCACCACCAATGCGGGAACGCCCAGGCATGCGTCTGTCCTCAAACCGCGCCGACGGCAATCTCAGCCCGGACCACCAGACAAGTCCACCCACTCGTGGAGTATACTATGCACAGTAGTTAATCCAAGTGCCTGCAAGGAAATTGCAACAAGCAGCAACCCGAATAGCATAAGCCCACATGATCAAGAACCTTGTTGCTTAGTTGTCGGTAGCCTCGAATTATTGTCCGCTCTTCAGGTAGCCCCCTGACGGAGTTTAGTACGATAAGTGCATGGTATCAGTCATTGTGACTTAGTTGATAAAGTGAGTTGGTGGATGGTATTCCAGAGTTGAAAACATTCCATTTATCCCGCATTTCTAGCGTCGTATCCGGGGAACATGATAAAAAAGGCCCAACGTCAATCATAGCAGAAAGAGGCAAATGTTCGCAACCTGACTGATATCGAATGAAGCCCTCGTGGCAGCCATGGGCCAAAGACACCCCTGCATTGACCATGACGGGTACTGGCATGGTGGAGGGAAAAAGTCAACTCCTGCATTTCAGCCCTGGAAGAATTGACCGACCATCCCACATTACCTCACGGTTTGGGGCTTGGACTTTCATTCTCCACTGCTTCTGGAAGCCTTCCATCATTTGTTTCATCCTTCATGACTGCAAGCACGGTCCTGTGAATGAGGACTTGGGCTTGGACTTGATGCATTCAGGGTCCACCCTGGGATGATGCAGGACAACGGTCGGACTCCCGGTTGGTCCTGAGGATACAAAGATGGAGCAGAGAGCAAACTGAAATCCATGCGCTGCATGTAGGAAAATCGGGTTCGATAACAGACTAGGCTGGACGCAGTAGATATGCATTATTGGCATTAACGCGTCTAACCTATACCAAAATGTTCGCAATAGCTTTCATGCTTCAATCTGGACTGACTGAGGGACCTTTGCATCTTGCACTTCAATGTTCCAGTCGTTACTGGGTTTATCCCACTATGGTCGCGGTGAGATGTCGATCACGGGCGGTTCGCGCAAACGACCGCCCCACGAACCAAGTTTAGACCGAGTCATTGCACAAATGTGAACGCCGCTTTGTGGCATGAAAAGCTCTGATAGGATCGACGACGAGAGCTACAATGGATTCACAACACCCGAAAGCCTTGACCAGTTGTCTTCTTCGGCCATATGTGACAGAAGCACTGACAAGCTTGACAAAGCAGTATGAGCGAGTAAATCATTCTAATGTACCGATTCCCTAAACTCGCTCCATCAACTGAACTTTAGCTCTCGGTAGATAAGGCCGTTCTGAGATATCGCTTTCTTTAACCATAACGAGAAAGGATAACCCCTTCGCACTGGCGCAAAGAACAGCCTGCTTGCCAGCTCTCGGTGTAAACCCCAGAAACTCATGATGTTCAAAACATAAACCTGATAAAGCTCACCTACGCTAAGGCGGGTTTAATGTCAAACTGTTTCATCTCTGCTTCGAGTTTGACAAGGCGAGTGTCCGAGCGCAAGTGCAAAAAGAAGGTATTCGTATTGCTGCCAAGGCTTGCATTTGATACACCAAAGCCACCAGTCCTTTTTGGGGGTCGGCGCATCGCCTTCACCGAGGATTGGCGTACGGATGGCGGGACGAACAGACTGGAATGGAGTCACTGCTGAGTTTCCCGCCACCAACTCCTCTCAAATGCTAATAATAACAGTCAATGACAAAGGTAAAGGCTTTGCTACTGCGAAAGAGGGGTGTGTTTGCGAAAGGTGCTTGATGAAGCCTCAACGGGTGGCGCGTGCACCGTGTTTCTGGAAGAATTCTTCGAATAGAAGAAGTGTAGTTACAAAATTAGTGAGACATAGTTGAGCGGCTAAGCAGGCAAATATGAGTGCTGGGCTTGAATAACTCAAGCCACATGCACGCTCAACACGGATGAGAACAGACGGTCCACCATTCGCTTGCCATTCTCATAACCCTCTTTGTTTGAATCTTTGCTGATTTGCCATCGAGTTCAGGGACTCAATAGCTACTAAGGTGTAAGCTTAAGGCCCTAAGCGTGAAATTCGTGAACCCCTTCGGCTAAAATTGCTCGGGATTGAGGAACACTTCGAGTACCACGTACTGTTAAGCCGATTTGTCATGTATTTGCCTCACGTAGTCGTAAGATCTGTAAGGTCTCTAATTACTCATGCAGACTTCAACGAGCAAGCTGTTAATCCTAGCCCCGCGCCGGCACGGACAAGACTTCCCCGCCCAGTAAGACCGATTTCTGTATCTTTACATACAATGTAATATAGGGTGGCTCAAAGGGTTAAAGTAGGCCGAGCCTGTATCGATGTAGCTTGAAAGGCCGTGGTAGTGAGCCGGAGCCGCATCCTTTGTTAGGTCTTAATGCCCAAACCATACTGTCACACTTTTCTTTTGGTAAACTTCTTTGAGTGAATAGCCAACAGTTCTTATTGACATTCCCGGTGTACAGTTCGGTGTGCCCTGTTGATCCGCGGTATAGTTGATGTTGTTTGCCCCTTCAGTGATATTCAGTGGTATGAGGTTCCGTGCCCGAAATGCACTAGCCCTTAATTAGAGTCTATCAGCCATTTCATCCCCGATCCTGCAAGAGTGCAGGTTTTAAGCGGATAGTGCGCTATGGCTGCAGCACTCGAACCGTCCCCTCACTGACTCAATTCTAAAACTTCTCGAAAAGCGCCAGAACAACTGTAAATGACCCATGCTTCTGCAGTACGGGGCAAATGAAGATGGGGCCCCGGGAGCATGGGGCCAGGGCAAGGATTTAGTCAGGGCAAGCTTGGGCGCCGAGCACTCTTTACGTATGAGATAGACACACGAGACCATCAAACATCAACTGATAGATATGGATAAATGAGTACAGGTGTGAGTGGGAGAGTAAAGAGGCCGAGTGGGATCATGTAGATAGCCGTCCATTAGAGTCATGAAAAGTACTGAGGTGAGTAAGGCAGACAGCCGAATTACCAAGGTGAGAAAGGTTTATCTCAAGCACGTATACCAATATAGGATAGGTTGGAATCATCGAAGGAGGGGTGAGGCTTGGGTTAGTGATGGATCGGAATGAGAAAGTGGTATCGAAGGACGGAAAGAAGCTCAATGGAAGAAAGTTAGGGACAGGATGTATCGTGGGCGCAACGCTACGCTCGGACGTGCATTGTCACACAGCGCTAGATCCGCCTTTGCATCACATTGTTCCAGAAGAATTCTCGAAACCTTCCTCGGTGAGCTAGCGTCATTTCCCAGTATGTGAGTGACCCACCGAAGTTCCTTGTTAGTATCGAAAGAAGCCAACCAGAGACTAGCGGCTGAAAGAGATGCTTCTACCCCTGTCATGTTTGAACCCCAAGTCTCTTAGTCAACTCCAATTCCAGCTTCATGGTTTTTTCCTGCTGTTCTGTACTCCTTACTACAATATCACACCCCTTTCTCACTTAAATCATCACAAAACAGCGTCATGGTGGATCTTGTCTTCCATTTTGCATGAAGATATCCCTTTCAGCATCGTGTTTTAATTGTCAACTGGCATATGCGCCTGTATCTGCAAGTCGCACCCGACCTTTTGCGGGGGTGATTGATTGATTGATTACCTAGGTCATTGAGAAATGGCGGCTACTGGATCAAGCAGCCACAGCGCATCCTGGGCGGTGTAAGATCATCTCTATGGACTTCCCGGAAGACAAACGGATCACAACGAAGTTTTCAAAAGGCTGCCAGGTACTGACGAATCAGTCCCGCCTCAGCCCACTACTATTGTAAAAGTATCTCACACAGTGCAGGGTTGCTGACTCCAATGTCGGGAGAGGGCCACACGCTTCATATCCGATTGGGTAGTCGTATCTAGGACAACCTTTAATCCAGGAGCAACAAACATCCCACATCCCACGGGCAGCAGACTCATGCGCATTGCATGCATTAACATTATAATTAAGCCACGGGTTATGGCAAGGGAAAGAGCGGAATAAGAAGTGACACTGCCTCAGTTGGATCATATGTAAAGAGAGAGTGACTGCAGGGTGGGTGCAATGGGCAAAAACGCTGATCCAGGGGCAGCCTTTGTTCACAACAGTCGATGGAGACCGTTATTCGCCCACTAGCCTCGATTGCTTGAGACCATCTAAGGAAGAACAAAGAGACGACAACAGAGCGACCAACTAACTGGACCAGGTGACCAGATATTTAGATTACATCATGTCAGTGTACCACAGATTCAGGCAAAGCTTCACTATGCGTCAAGCGGTCCTGGGTCGCTTCCACCGAAATTTACAACACGCATGGCTAGGGATTAATTAGCGTCACCCAACACATCGTATTGTCGCCTATGGCGCAGGAAACATTCAAAAGCGGTGTCAAGAGAGATGTGGGATTCTTAGATGAGGCAAGCCACACTAGGGGACAAAAATGCGACACCACCCAAGAATGAGATGGGTCAGGGGAGCATGGGCCTTACACTCTTCTGGAAGCCGGCGAGATCTGCCATCCAGGACAGCTGTCGCCTTGTCTGTCCCTGGTCCTGAGCCCGACATCAGCTCTGGGCAGCAGCTCTGACCCGCTAGACCGTGCCCAAATTGACGGGACCTGAACTCCCCTGGGAAAAAGAGACCTGGTTTATTTTGAGGGGCGCACATGCCATGTCGACCCTACAAGGTACAGGGGAGATTTCATGACGTCGGCCCTGGTGCTAGGGGTGGGCAAGGGAGAGCGATGCGTTGTACAGTACATTGATTGTGAGCAGGGGTCGAACATCAAACATCGGGAGCTGGGTCAGAAATAGGCCTGTTCACAATCCCGAGGAAGGAAAACAGTGCTATGGTACTAGAGGATTGATAGCCAACATCCAATATGCTTGGTATCACAAACAATCAAACATGCTGAATTTAGGACAGGCTTTACACGCACCCTGTTCGTTCAGCCCATTTCTTTCACAACATCCCGTTGTTGGACATACGAGTAGGCGAAAAGGGAGGTGATGGGGCGTCCACTCGCAACTCACGAAGACACGGCATGATATGTTGGCGGCCCAACTGGCAGAATGTTGTAAGAGAAACGAACGATACGATCGAAGTGTGAGGATCACTCTAGCTGACAAGGATTGGCCTGCTTGTGAGATGCTCATTCACTCAACAGCGATCCCGATTATTCACGAGAGAGGACTGCAGACTATTTCCAATCAGCATCATGCAACGCCAGAAGCTGCAAGATGCTATCCAGGGAAGCTTCCAAGCCAGTCATTGATGTGACTATTGAATGTTATGGGCAGTGGTGGTTGGGTGAGGCGTCGTTGTGGCCGGGAAATGCCCTGTATGGATACACTGTACATATGCACTGTATGCTGTACAAGGTGTTCACTGGGGACGGGAGATTCCCAACTGTGCATCGTAAAGTTGCAGTAACAAGACGGGAATCATCTCTTCCGAAGCACCCGTTCGCTTGAATGCTGGTCTAGTGGAGGTTTTTGTTTCTTTTTGCTTCGTTCCCAAGTTCTCGGGACCTCATTATTAATGAAGTGCATGATGGAAACTTTTGGTTGATTTAACGTGCCTTGGGGTTAGACGCGCAACATTGTTTCATGTTGGATTAAGTGAGAATGACGCCACGGCTGATGGATGTTTCTAGGGCGGAATGGAGGTTCTGGCCCTCGTTCTTTGTGACGTCTGCCGCATGCCAATCCCCGTTTGTGTAAGTTAGGGGAGGATGATCTAAGGACTCGGAAAGATTTAGGTATCATATCCTATCGTTTTCCAAATTATTGATGAATTGGAAAAATAATGCTTTGACGATTATATATGATCTCTTGCTAGCTCGGAACTTTTTTTGTGCTTGTGATCTTTATAGTGATGTTTCCTTGTCAGAGTTGAATCTGTTTTCCCTTCAGAAAATGTGAGGCATTATCTTAATCCTAGTCTCAGCTGCTCGCCTTATTATGCTAGACTAACAATAGGCAAGGTAAAATTTAACAGCGAGACTCTAGCGCAGCCAGTGCGAGTTCCTCGGCCTTGCAGGTGAGTTGGGTTCTCAGCTCCCGTTTGTTCGTGATGTGAAACTTCAATTTACAGCTCCTCCAATGTTGCAGTTCGTCGATCCCTTGATGATTTCTTCCCGTCGCGTTGTGTCTCGAGATCCTGCCATCCTCCGTCCTGTGCTTCGATCCATGTCACCGTGTCTCTTGCGAGATCTGGCGCACAGAGCAAACCAAACCTGCGAGATCCAGTTCAAATGGAACCCTCGAACGGCAGTCGGGTAATATTCCTCTGCAAAAGAAAGCAAAAAAATAAATAAATAAATAAATAAAACAAAAACGGGACGAGAACCAAACAAAAGGAATCAACCACTA